>JANIJG010012335.1:0-91157 GCA_024611175.1 Megaceryle torquata
GGATTTCAATTTATTGAGCAAATAACTTCACATTTCACCTTACTAGATCACCCTCTTTTGCTTATATTACCTGAGTCCAAATGATGCAAGGCCTCCACTGACTGACTGAGGTGATTGATTTCCATCTCAGACCTGAGACCAGCTTCTCTCTCACACCCATAAATATTGTTCTCCTCAACCACAGCTGAAGAATGTAGAAAAAAAAAAAAGCAAAACTCAAACAGATTTCAGAAGAGCAACGTTATTAATAATATTTCATAGCAATTGATTACCAGAATTTTCCATGCATAATTTCTGTCATCTATTCCTTGTGTTTTCATGGCATTCAGGAGTTTCAATCAACAGAAGCAGGACTCAGCTGCTGCTGCTGAAGTGACTGTGCGCAGGAGGGGAGACTTTCTCTTTCGAGACAGGTTGGTGCTTGTTAATAGTCCTTCCCACCCTTCTCTAATCCTCACCTGTCTCATCCCCAGATCTGCTCCCAGGTGAATGAAATACCATGCCAGGGCGGTGCTAACAGCTAGTTGCAAATTTGCCCTTTGAATGAAAAACATCATCAGAAAACTCTTTTCATTTTCTGAGTAAATGAGCTGAAGGGTTTTCCAAGTGATCAGCATGTTTTGTCCGATCTCAGCTGAAAAGCTTCACATTACTGGGCTGACAGAGATAGTATGAGTCAGATAAAATTTGAAAGGAGCTCTTTAAAATACTCTTCCAGTTCAGAAACTCTTAAAACTAAAAGCTTTAATTTTTCATCTAAAAAGTGTTTGGGGAAAAACTATTCAGTAGATTCAGCAAAAGCTTCGGGAGTTGCTCTGGGCAACCCAGCACAACACGTTCAGATGAAGATGAGATTTGACAGGAGGATTTCACCCTGTCAGAAGCTCTTGTCTCTTCACCATACAGCTGACCTCCCTCTAAGTAGAAAGTCCCTCAGCATTTGTTAGGAATACAGGCAATATCTATGTTATTTGCTGTTCCTCAGGAATGATTATCTGTCTTTGGTCTGGTTAATGTTTATGTTATAGTCTGCATTTATAACGCTGTTCAACAGCAGAAGGAATATAAAGAACAGGACAGACTCAAAGAGCTCTGTGGCTCTGACCTTCTCCTCGTGCATTGAAAATAATTGACTAGAGCAGGAGTAAACATCTGCAACAAGTGGCTATATTTGGAAACAGCTGCTGAGCACCAGATCTTCCACAAACTGAAAATTTCAGGAGCCCAAAGGGACCACTGTTAGCAATATCCAGCTCTTCCTTTCAGCTTGCCTTCTCCAGCCACCTCTGTGGCTGCCATCCCCCAAGAGCTGGGTGAGTTTCTTAGCTGTCACAAAGAAAGGTGAAAAGTATGAAGACATGAGGCTGAATAAAAACACAAAATTCTTCTCAATATAAGCAAAACAAGGTTAACAGTTAAAGTAGGCATGAAAAACATTTTTACTGAATAAGAAGTGTTTCAGGCCATTCATCTTCACCAAACGCTAACTCTTGCCTGCTAGTATTGGTGTATACAGGGTACTCTAGCCAGATTGTGCTGGATATATGCCCAGGTTACTCGTTGTGATTGTCAACACTAGCTGGGGCTGTTTGGTGTCATAACCATGTTGTAAATAGTAGCAAACAAAATACAATCAATGTCAGCTAAAAACACAGCTAAATCAATGCTGAATTTGCACAACTGTCTGTTTAGGCATTAGGAAATACCCAAGTTAATGTAGCACTAACAAACATGTCTCAAGATCCTCTGTGCAGATATTCTGCATTGCTGTCTTTACATTTGCTTTTGGTCAGAAACCTTGTTTTTATTAGAAATGTCTGGATATTGCTTATCTCAAATATACAAATATCTGTTGTTGGAAGTGAGGCTGAGTGGAGCTGGGGTTCTTCCAGCTTGTATCCATACAATTTAAGAGTCACAACTTAGAGTAATGCTGGAAAAAGTCATGGATTGCTCAGGCAGCTGATAACTTGGCAGAGGAATATACATATGGTAGGAAAAGCTGAATAGAAATGTAAGAAGCATTTTTCCTCAGGTCTAGGAAGGCACTTAACTAAAAGCACTCTCTTTACTATAGGGGAGTGAATTCCTTCTATCTCACAACAGGACCAGAGCAAATACAGGAAAGCAACATCAGGTCGGTAGCAAATCCACTCCCCCTCCTGGCCTCCTTGGCCAGCAGCAAAGTATGACTTCAGAATCTCCAGCATGTCTGGAGTACTCTTTGGCTTCATGGGATCTTTCACTGTTACCAACACTCCTGATCAGTAGCTCAGGTGCTAAACATCATCACAAAGATACAGAACAGCTCAACAATGCACACTGCATACATGAAACAATGATTTCTGAAACATTTTGATTCACCGCATCATCAATTCCACTGCTTGTGCTGTGCCAATGTTGGGTAAGAGGTCTGCCACACTAAGCTGAACACCAGAAGGCTTTTTCTTTAATTTGCCAGAGAGCTGAGGAAAAGAGATAAGCACAAGCTTGTATCATCTCATTAAAATGCTAAATTATTCATAAAATGTCCTCATAAAAATAAATTTAGAAAATGTCATGTTCACAGATATGTGGCTATAGCTGCTACAGATGTAAAAGATGAAGCAGATGCTTTCTCTAGTGGCCTTTGGCACTTCACCAAAACTGAGCAGCAGATTAGTAACTGTGAAAAGCAGAAAACACATGAAAAAAATTACTGATGAAGCCAAAGGTTTTGATCCAACTGACAAGGAAATAATACTTGTCAGCAAAATTTTTCTCAGTTATAGGAAGCACAATGCAAGAATAGTAGTCCTGCCAGGTCTTACTCACTGATGTCACCAAGCTCTTCCAGGCTTGTGCTCAGCCACCTCTGGGGTGCCGAGGAGGTCCTGGGGACACTGTGTAATGCTGCCTCCCCCTCAGGAGCACAGGCTTTGAGCAACTCCATCTCAGGGATACTTTGGAGGAATGCATCTTCTTCTAGGGGCTTGTGGCCCTGCCTGACCTAGCACTTGGAACCTCTTATGTAGAGACAGCATAATCCTGAAAGCTCTATAAATCAGGGAGTTTGATGTGATATAAACTCAAGAGATGTTGTCTTAAAGCTTTATGGAGAGAAGGAGCATGGAGTTTTTAGCTGAAACATAGTGATTACTGATGAGCATTTATGAATACTAGTGCAGTAACTCTTTCTCTGAGAAGTGTAAATCTACAGTACATGATTGAAAGAAAGCATACAGAAATTAGATATCTTGGCCAATTTTGTTGTATCATTTGCACCAGCAATAGTTTTAAGTGTACTTCTAAAAGATCTTAATTTGCAAACATACAACTATAAATTGTTATTCAGTTCTGAACTCTGATGATGCTAGAAAACCAGTAATCCACCTAAAAGCTTTGGAAAAGCCTAAATAGTGTCAAATTTCTAATGTTACCTGTAGTCTCAACACTAAAAGTTTTCACATTTGCCTAAAGATGCTTGAAGCACAAAAGCTTTTCCCAAGGAACTCCTATGTGGAGTTCTAGTGGCTAATGACTTATTTAAAAGCAATTTAGTGTAAACAATGTTATAAGTAACTTGGAAAAACATAATTATACTGTTTGAAAAATGGTGATAAATTCATTGAAGAGTTATTGAAGAGTGTATTTCACTGTCAGATACTTGCACAACAAGACCCAGCAGTGGATTAGCACCAAGGACTTCCCAAGATAATTCATAATGCATGGTCACCCTGGAGATTTTAGAGCTGTTTTGCACACAGTTGTATACAGTATTTAACATGTGCTATCAAGACCTGCTGGTCAAACTAAAGAAGGAAATGCACAGGCAGTGGAAACACAGACAGGTACCCTGGGAAGAGTATAGGGACATTCCCCGGTTGTGTAGGGAAGGGATCAGGAATGCCAAGGAGATCAGCTTGGCAAGGAACACAAAGAATAAGAAGGGCTTCTACAGGTATGTCAGCCAGAAAAAAGGAAGGTCAAGGAAAACATACTTCCCTGCCCCACCCCTCGATGAACATGACTGGCAAACTGGTAACAACAGACGAGAAGAAGGCTGAAGTACTCAAAAATGTTTTTGCCTCAGCCTTCACTGACAAGCTCTCTTCCCACACATCTTGAGTGGATGAACCTCAAGGCAGAGACTAGGGGAGCAAAGTCCCTCCCACTGTAAGAGCTAAGATCATACCTGAGATCACCTGAGGAACCTGAACATACATAAGTTTATGGGACCTGACAAGATACATCCCAGAGTTCTGAGGAAATTAGCTTATGCAGTTGCCAAGCCACACTTCATGATATTTGAAAAGCCCTGGCAGTCAGGTGAAGTCCATGGTGACTGGAAAAAAGGACACATCACACTCATTTTTATAAAGGGCAGGAAGGAGGATCCTGGGAACTACTGACCTGCCAGCCTCACTTCTGTGCCTGGGAAGATCATGGAAGATCTAGAAGCTACTCCTAGAAGCTCTGCTAAGGCACATGGAGGACAGGGAGGTGATTTGAGACAGCATGGAATGGTTACATTAGTGGACAAGAGAAGAGCTATAGATATCACCTATCTGGAGTTCTGTAAGGTCTTTGATATGGTCCCTTACAACATCCTTCTCTCAAAATTGGAGAGATATGGATTGGAGGGGTAGACTATTTGGTAGATGAGGAATTGGTTGGATGGGTGACATCCAGAGAGTAGTTGTCAATGGTTCAATGTCCGGCTGGAGATCAGTGATGAGTGATGCCCCTCGGGGGTCCATACCGGGACCAGTACTGTTTACTGTCTTCAAGCTGGACACGCTTGAAGACAGTGGACAAGCTCAAGAGCCCATGTGAACCTTAGGAGGTGCAAGGTCCTACACCAGGGCTGGGACAGTCCTTGGTATCAATATCATCTGGGGGATGAAGGGATTGAGAGCAGCCCAGAAGAGAGGGACTTGGGAGTACTGGTGGATGAAAATATGGACATGAACCAGCAATGTGTGCTTACAGCGCAGAAGGCCAACTGTATCCCAGGCTGCATCAAAAGAAACATGACCAGTAGGTCAAGGAATGTGATTCTGCCCCTCTGCTCTGGTGAGACATAATTCAGAGCACTGTGTCCAGCTCTGGAGTCCTCAGTACAAGGCAGACATCGACCTGTTGGAGCAGGTCTGGAGAAGGGTCACAGAAATGATCAGAGGGCTGGAACACCTCTCCTGTGAGGAAAAGCTGAGAGAATTTGAGTTGTTCAGCACGGAAAACAGAAGTCTCCAAGGAGACATTATGGCAGTCTTTCAATACTAAAGGGAGCTTACAAGCAAGATGCGGACAGACTCTTTATCAGCATCTTTAATGACAGGAAAAATGTTAATTCTTTTAAACTGAAAGAATGTAGATTCTGAGTACATATAATGAAGAAATTTTCTATTATGAGGGTGGTGAAACATGGGACCAGGTTACCCAGAGATATGGTAGAAGCCCCATCCCTGGAAACATTCAAGGGCAGGTTAGATGGGGCTTTGAGCAACTTGATCTAGTTGAAGATGTCCCTGCTTATTACAGGGGGGTTGGACTATATTAAAGGTCCCTTCCAAAGCAAACCATTCTATGATAGTACAAATAACTATAAATGTTCCAGATAGTATTTTTTGTCAGAAGGAGGAGGGTAGGAAAAATAGAAAGCTAATGGCAAAATATTTTTTGAATATGATAAAGAAGATGATTATAAACTGTAGCTGTTTCATGTTTTTCAGAATGCCTCAGTATTTCTGATTTGCAGAAAACATGTCACAGTGGAGAAGTCCCAATAGGAAAACATCATTCATTTTTCTGTAATACTCCCAACTACAACAATGCAATCTCCAAATGTAGTCCAGATGCTGATAAAAACACCAGAGGACAAGTGAAAAATACTTAAGTTGAACCATTCTTTCCAGTGAAACCAATATAATTACATAAAAATGTTTCTTTTTAATGACTATAGCACAAGCTGGAAAAGCCTTCAGTAAGGAAAATCAAAACAAAATGTTTTCTCTGGTATCAGCTCTCAGTGTGTTTCTGCATCCATTTGACCAAGCAAAGTGCATCCTGTGAGCTGTGGTACCCATAAAAGCCCTTGCACTCATTGCACCCTACTGCAAGGGCAGAGTGTCTTCCCTTGTCCCTTCCTGAGACCAGTTTATCTCTGGGCATCAGGATGCACTGCCAATTAGCTGCAGCATGGGTGGGGAAGAAGGGCTCCCCAGTGAGCCATGAACAGCTCACACCAAAAATGAAGACCTGCTTGCTCTGTGCAAATCAAAACTTAACTTCCCATTCTGGAAAAGATTAAGTGGCTCTTTTCTGTACACACTGCTGAAACAGAATATACATTTCCTGACTTTTGATTTTCATTTTAGAGAGAAAGTGTGAAAAGCTGAAATTTTGTTCTCTTTGGAGATTAAAACAATTATCTAAATACTGAAAACATAAGCTCTTCTCTTCTATCTTCAATTGCTAAAAGTCATCTGGAGAAAATCTTTGCTGAACTTCCCGAGGAGAAGGATTTTCCTGCAAATCACCAAAGAAGTGCATTTTCTCCAGGAGGACAATGTATTATGAACACCCCAGGCAAAGGTGATCAGCTTCTGGGCCTTCCTCTGTGATTATCTTCCCTAGGAAATGCCAGTGGGTTTTTCACCCTGCCTGATAAAGCACAAGTGAAGAGATGACAGAAGATAATTAGCCAGAACTAGCCAGAAGAAATTTTGAGCCATGAGGATAAGCAATTTCACAAGTATCCCTTCGACTGCTCCTTTCTCTGTGGATATTTTAGATGGGGATAAAGAGATTAATTATGCACTATAACTAACTTCTCTTGAGTGGAGGACTAATCAATAAAGAAAACAAGACCAGTCAGAAATATCGGATGCCTTTAGGGCAGGAATAACAGGCTCCATGGACACAAGATCTCTGGGCTGGGATCTATCTCCCCTCTGGGTGAAGCTGAATGGGGTGATGCCTTCCAGGAGCTCCCAACATATCTGCTCAGTGTTGAGAGACACCTGGTCCAAAGTGAACCTCCCCTAAAACAAGTCTAGTGTAGACAGTGGGTCCTCAGCACCAACTAGTTTGCTGGCCAGAGATAAAATAGCTCTGTATTAATGCTGTGCTTACTAAAGAAAAAAAAAAAAAAAAGTAATAAAACTAAATTACCTGGCAAAAATAGTTTAAAAAATCTGTTTCCCCTTGTTGAATACTGTAGATCATCCAGTTCACCTTCTACTCAGAAAGATTTATCTTTTTTATTTAGCACTTCTGTACTGAGAAAATTCTTATGCACTGTGGGGAAATGGAATAGATACTATAGTCTTCAATCATTGTTATTTATGTTTTCAGTAAATATTCATACTGAATCTTCTCCATAGTAAATTTTACTGAAACTATTCACACTTCTTTCACACTGAACCTTGATGGTTTTCTTCCCACTCTCTCCCATATGTATTTCCATACTTTTCTGTGGGTATAACAGATCACCACAGCCTACTTTAAGCTTGAAGCTGAGGATAGGGAACTAATAACTTTCACTGCACAGCATTTCTAGAGAAGATGGACAGTTATGTAGTGTATGTAAGCTGATACTAGTTTAACCATGTCATAAATACAAAGAAGTGAAACTAAACTTGTGCCAAAATCTTCACTCAGTTACCGTAATCATGCTTACAAGTGCCAGATATTTGCCACCAGTCTCCTTATAGATACAAACAGCACCTTTTAATGTCACAAATAAAGACTTTTTCTACATGCATGCAAAATATTCTATAATATTTTAAACACTTAATTGCTTTAATCTTTATTGTAGGTTTCTTTTTCTGGGCAGTGGCAAATGCTTTTGTAGGCTAAGATTATCCAATTGGCATGAGCTAATGGACCTGCTCAGGAAAATGAATGAGACCAAGGCATTCACCAAAGCAGTCCATGCTTCTTGGAAATCTGAAGTAAAACTGTTCTGTTTCAAACAGTTGAGCAATGCCTGGACATACCTCTGGGCACATTCCATACATAATTTAGGAAGGGTCCGCCTACCTACAAGACTTCATCAGCCCAGACCTGGGCAATTCTTTCTTGTTTTGATGAAAAATAAGTTAGTAATGCATCATTCCTAGCTAAGAACCTCATATGTTCCAGGGACAACTGTGACCATTTTCTCTGTGCTTGCTTAGTGCAAGCATCACCACTGGCTCCCGCTCCAGCCCTAAGCTCAGATCAACAATGCAATTCCTGCTCTGCTGTGCCCATGCAGTCCACAGTGCCATCTCATGGGTTGCTTGGATTAGACCAAGGACAGACAGTTGTCTTCTAGAAAAAGATTTGTTTTATTTTGTTTTTATTTTGATTAAAGATGAGAGTGAACTGCTATGCTTAAGTTATCTGGCTCTTGGGACAGTGATGCACAGGACAGGCCTGCCAGACTACTTTGACCTCCTGATGTTGCATGGTCTTTCCACCATCTTCCCACAACAGTACTGGGAGACATTTGCCTGTGCCAAAAGTGCAAGAGCAACACTTTGCTCAGTGAAACTTGCCCATGATTTGTCTGTTTAGGGGACAGTGTTCTTACAAGCAGTTCATATCTACAAGTACTCCTTCATAAACCCATCTCTCACATTCAAAAAGTGAAGATTACTTCTCAGTATTTCGCTGCAAGCTCTTCCTAAGGCTGTGCTCCACGTTGGAGAGATGGTGACTGCTGTAGGAGATCCTCACATACGTGCGGAAGCAGTATTGGTTCCCCCTTCAGTACAGCTGATCATCCTCTGCCTCCCTTTATTTGTTGATATGCCAAACAGCAGGACTATCAATCTGTGGGAAACAGTAAATCCTCTGGAAAACTCTATACTTGGCAATATATACAGTTTACCTTTGATTCCTTGATTACAATGGGTCTGTAAAGCTTGCTTACATCAACAGAAGGTGGCTATTAAGGTGTATTTCCATGGTGGTTAATCTGTTACTAATTAAAAAAACTTCAGCTGGAGGAGCTAACAGTGCCAACATTGGTTGTATTGAGTTCTACACAAACAAACAAACTTTGTGTAATTTCTACTCAAGCGGTAAATTTTGCAAGTAGACGGAAAAAGTGTGTGGGTGGGGGGTCACCATCACACACATCTGCCTCTTTCCCATCCCAGTTATGGATACCCTGTAGTCCCTCTGAGGTCCCTGGGTTCCTCCCAATGCCTACAAAGGGGCAAAGGGGCACACTGTGCTTCTAAATAAAAACAAGCCAACCATAAAAGAAAGTAATAAATTTTCAGAGCATTGGAATAGGATGAGTATTGTTCTTTAAAAAAACTAAAACCAAGCAAAAACATGATAAATAGAAAAAAAAATCAAAGCAGGATGACAAAATGAACATGGTTTTGTCAAAAACAAGCCACATCAGACCAACATAATCCCCTCCAGTGGCAGAGTAACAAGCCTTGTCATTAGGAAACCAACTAAAGTACAGCTTAGCTAAGCAATAGCTAGGTTATATTTGGATTTAGTAAGGCATTATTGTCTTACATGACATATTCTTAAATAAGAATCACAGAATTACAGAATTTCCTAGACTGGAAAAGAACTTTAAGATCAGCTAGTCCAATTATTAACCTAAAACTGAGAATACCTTGACTAAACCATATGCCTCAGCACTACATCTACATTACTCTTAAATACCTCCAGGGATGGGGACTCAACCACTTTCCTGGACAAGCTATTCCAGTGCCTGATAAAATAATTCTTCCTCATATCCAATCTAAACTTCCCTTGGCTCAGCTTCAGGCCATTTCCTCTTGTTCTATCCCTTGTTACTTGAAAGAACAGACCAACCCCCACCTTCCTTTCAGGTAGTTGTAGAGAGCAATAAGGTCTCCCCTGAGCTTCCTTTTCTCCAAGCTAAACAACCCCAACTCTTTCAGCCGCTCCTCATGTGCTCTAGGCCCTTCACCAGCTTTGATGCCCTTCTTTGGACATGGTCTAGTACAGAAATATGTGCTACAAGATTGGTATGAGATTGGAAACCATTTTCAAAGGTTTTTGTGATTCAGCATTAAGGAGAAATCCATTTTTCTAGGTGGTGTGCTCTGGGAGTAGGGTGATCCAATATTGTTATCACTGGTATGAAGACATCAGGTATGACAGGAGGGGAAGGCAGAATGCAGGGGCAGGATGTGTCAGACAGGTACAGGACCTGGGGGACTCCAGTTTTGCCTCTGGAGAAATGTAACGTCAAATTGGTGTCAGTGGAGCAGAACTCCCCTCTCTGGCCAAAAAACACAGATGGCCACCTTCATCATAGCATTTCCTAACTGCAGGAGTTTGCAGTTAACATGTCCCACCAAGGCTCTTGGCATGTGACAGCCTATCCAAGAGTCCCAGATTTTATCACCTTCAGTATCCTGTAATACCTGGTTCTGAGGTATCTAAGTATATGATAACATGACAGATAGTAGATGAGACAAAAAATGAGATTCTGAGGAAAAAGAAGACAATGCAAATGCTGGAGAGATCAGCCTAACACACAGGTGATGGTAGACTAGAGGGTTTAAAATCAAGCTAAATAATAATCTACTTTTCAGTCTGAGGGTATATCTGTAAGTGGCCAGTCTCCAATTTCCTAGCCATTTCAGAGAGATCTAAAGGCATCTTGGCAGAGGTGATGTGCTTTTTAAGGAGGGATTTGAAAGAAGAATGTGTTTCCACAGGGCATTTGCAGAAGTCAGTATCCCTGGGCAGCTTCCAGGCTTTTAATCCCTTATGGGTCATCTGTCTCACAGTGCAGTGCAAGATGTGTGCAGTCATTTTAAACCTGCAGAAACCTAGGACTTTATTGAGAGAACCAACCATTATCAAAATAAAGATAAAACACTGAGAATGTTCAGACCACATAATTTTAGAGCACAGAAGCAACAGGTTCACTGCATCTTCCTCTTCCATACAGTTCTCCAGGTGGAACAATTGCAAACAGACACAGAGAGGAATTAAATTTGCTCAGATAAAAGGTAGAGAAGATTTATTCTCAGGCTCACTATATATTGTTTATTCGTAGCACAAGAAAGAAGAACATAGCCTAATGAAAAAAAAAAGTAAATGTACAAAACATATCAGCATGCATTTGATCATTTTCCAACTCCGTTCTTCTGTGCTATTAGATTTTGTCAATAATCACAGACAGCTCTCCCCACCACAATCACACAAGTTCATCTTTGGAGATGCTTTATCATGTCCTCAGGCTAGGCAGCAATGAATCAGACCTGGTGAGACACCCAGTCATGCTTCTTACATCTCTAAGGAAGCAAGTGGAGTTAAATTTCAACTGCTTGAACACCCCACTAAGGACACATTTGAAAAACTACAGTCTTAATGGAGATATGTGGAAGAAAATGAAAGTATCAAGTGTTTCCTTGGCAGAAACTTGTTTCTAATTTTGAAATAGCTCATTCAAGTTTGCCTGTTCCAAGGTTCACCATTTTCCTTCTCCCCTCCCACTCAGGCTTTAAAAAAGCATATCATTAGTAGGTCTTAATTACCAGCACATATAGAGAAATCAAGGCAGCTACGTGGAACCCTACTGAGATCATGATCAGTACAGGAAACTTTCGAAGTCTCCAAGGAGAAAAGCACAGTCCTGTGCAGTGCTGCAAGCCTGAGCCCATGTGGCATCACAGAGGGATGTGTGCCACCTGCCAGGGCTGTGGCATGCTGGGAACACAGCAGATGGTCCACCAGATTTGTTTGTTCCCAGTGTGCATATTGTGTGCTGTGCTCTGGCAGAGCCTGTGTCTGGGCAGCCAGGAGGGAGGATGTCTGCTTGCCTTGTGCTGGCTCTCCTGGGGCATGCCAGAGGACAAGGGAGATGACAACTTCTCAGGGGGCTGAGTGTTTCAGGGAAAAGCTTCTGAAGTTATGCAGTGAGAAACAGAGGCAAGTTTCTGTGCAGAGAGGGGTGCAAACCTTCAGTGTGAGCGGAGACCAAGACACTTAAGAGCATGGTTTCACAGTCATTTTTATCGGAAAAGTAAAATAATTTAGGTTGGAAGGCATCGCTGGAGGTCATCCAATCCCACCACTTGCTCACAGCAGCACCAAATTGGAATCTATCTCAGGCTGCTCAGGGCCATGTCCAGACAGGTTTTGGATCTCTCCAAGGATGACAATTTCACAGCCTCACATGATGATCTGCCCTTGTGTTTCACCTCCCTGTGAACATTACTTTCCTTATATTTCATTTGCATTTACCTTGCTGCAACCTGAGTCCCCTGCCTGGAAAACTATCACTGTAATACAATGTTGTAATGCAACTCATTGTGTAGGTGAGGACATCAAGTACAGACACACCCTTTACTTTCTCTTCTCCAGGCTGAACAAGCCCAGGTCTCCCAGACTCTCCCCACTTGTCCTGGGCTCCATTCCCTTAACCATCCCAAAGAGATGGCAGGTATTCAGGAAGATGAGACTCTTCTGGCAGCATCCTCCTGCACTTTGGTCAGGTTAAAGCAATTGTGAAACCACAGCCGAAGAAGAAGAGGAAGTGGACTCATAGACAAATTTTGGAAGTGATGGAAAGTGAGAGTCTCCTTGGGACCCAGAGGTTTGCAGAAAGAAACTGGTGATAGAGTGAAAGCAAAGGTAGTGACTGACCGCAGTGGCTCAGGGGACAGTGCTACATGTGCATTCCTTTATCAGTACTGGAATCAATGTCTGAGTGAGACAATTTCCCTTGGAGTGAGCCTGGACCTACTATACGGGGCTGTCAGGGGGCAAGAGCACTGTACAGCATGAATAAGTAACTTAAAGGTGAAGGCCTGATGTATCTGCTCTTGGAAGGACTGGAGCAGATGCTTGACACAGTTGTACCCGATCTGTATTGGCACTGTGAGTAACTTGTTTCTGCTGAACTGCACACATAACCATGAGTGCATTTCCCCTTGAAACAGACTGGGGGACAGAGCTCTACAAATTAAACATCGCCTGTCATCAGAGAGCAAGATACAGCCTTCACCGGCTCCATGCTGACATTTAATCACAGCACTACTGTAAGAAGGTCTCATGTGCTCTCTGTACTCCAGAGGGCACCATCAGAACAAGAACTACCCGTTCTGTTTCAAACTGGCTTTCAGGGTAATTACTTAAATATTTAAAAAAGATTAAAGTGTTGCTCTGCCAGAGAAGCAATCATACAGTTCTTCTAATTTAAATAATTAATTATCTTTGGACTACGTCCAGCCTGTTTCCAAGGAAACTCATGCTCAATGGCTCTTGTTAATGTTGCCAATTTTCTGAAAATGAAATAAAATTATTAAGATCTTGCAATAGTAATAATAATTTTAAAAACACAAAGTAACTTGAGGTTCAAAGTAATAAGACACTTAATGTTTCAGACCAAGAGGAACAAATGGAAAGATTCCTAACAACAGTTACTAATGAGCTGTCTTTCAAAATATCAGAGAAGTACCTATATAAGCCCCCTGCCAGCACAAAATAATTAATTAATTAATTAATTAACACATACAAAAAGATCTGCAAGTTCATAGGCAACATATTATGCTATTAAATATTGATACAAAGTCTCTGTAAATTTCAGGATAGTTTACATGATTGGATGAAACTGTTGTATACGTGAGGGAAAAGAAACCTTGCATACAACATTGGAGATCAATGTGAACTAGATTTTATTTCATTCATTTTCCTTCTTGCACTCCTATACAAATGTCAGCAGGGAAAGGGCACTTTCAATTTCAAGACAAAACTGCTCTTAAAAGATGGCATGTAAAGTCAACTGGGTTGTTCTTTACTTTTTGCAGTAACTTTACCCATAGCTGCACTTTTTTTCTTTAAATGTGTTCTCATTTGTCTCTTGGTGCATGTAGTATTCATCTTCAGTCTGCACATGTTCTAGGTAAGGGTCTGTAACTTCAGAGGCTGTTTTCATTTTTTGCTTTAAAGAGAAACAGGCTGCATGTGCCCAGCTGCTGTTTTACCATCTGGTAAACAATTCAAACACGTTCTATCAGTCTGCATCAAAATTCATACTGAACTGCTCTCCTCACCTTTGCACGGGTGAAAGGCACCTGCAGAGGAGAAAGAAAGAAGCCAGGAAAGAAAGGTTATACAGCAGCTCTGACAGTCCTGCATACATGGAATCCTACATGCTGCATCTGCTGGTAGTTTCACATGTAAAAGGTTATATGTTGGAAAACAGGGGAAAAGAAATGCTTCCACTTGCTCCTCTCCCCTGAGGAATGGCCCAGGGGAAAAGCCCACCAAAACAGTTAACTTGTTATTGTAACATTTTCCTTTCTGAAAGATTCTGCTCTTAAAGTACAGTACAAGAAAAGATATTTTCACTACAAGAAAGACAGTGAGGTGCCAGAGCACATCCAGAGAAGAGCAACAAAGATGGTGAGGGGTCTAGAGCACAAGCTTTATGAGAAGTTGAGGGAACCAGGGTTATTTAGACTGGAGAAAAGGAGGCTCAGGGGAGACCTTATCCATCTCTACAACCACCTGAAAGGAGCTTGTAGTGAGGTGGAGGTCAGTCTCTTTTTCCCAAGTTACAAGTGATCAGACATGAGGAAAGAGCCTGAAGTTGTGCCAGGGAGGTTTAAATGGGATATTAGGAAACACTTTGTCACCAAAAGGGTTGTCAAGCATTGGAACAGGCTGCCCAGGAAAGTGGGGGAGTCACCATCACTGGAGGTGTTTAAAAGATGTGGTGCTGATGGACATGGTTTAGTGGTGGATTTGGCAGTGGTAGCCTTATGATTGGCCTTTATGATCTTAAGTCCCTTTTCCAACCTAAATTTTTCTGTGCTTATATGAAGTATAACACCTTTTCTACCACCCAAAGGACTGCTCCTCCTGGGTGAAAGGTGTTCAGCTGGGCACTGCCCTGTGCACTTTTTCCAGTCCCTCAGTTATATCCACATTAGTACAGCCCCTGGGGTTGCCCCTCTATGGGTGCTGCAGGAGCACAGACTCCTGCATGGATTTTGGCTTTAAGGGGAGAGCATTTCAAACACGAGTGGCCTGACCACATGGGTCTTCCTCTGTGTAAAAGCATGCTCTGGTGTACCAGCCTGACACTTCCTTGCTTGCATTTGGCAGTGCCTGCACCTTGTGCCAGCCCCTATTTGTGGAGCACGGGGCAAGAATTTGTACTTCAATCCATTACTGCATGGAGTACCAGGTGACACCAATCCAACTGGGGTATGCTGGGTACCATGGGGTCCTGAGTGTCCATCTCTTCCATCGTATCACCATCCCTATAACAATCCTCAGCCACCACAAATATCAGTACTACTGCTTTAATTGTAAGTTTACTAGTGATATCCCCAGAAAACAGACCTTATTAATGACAATTAAAAATAGTAGATGATTTAAAATAAATATGTCAAATGAAAACTATTAAAAGGCGGTATAAAGAAAGAAAAACATCTCTGCAAAATATTAAGATGAGATCTGTCTGCAGTATGTATCCAGTTGTGTTTTCCTTAGGTTCTTGTCTAGTATTATGTATGTGTTTAATTTTATTCATTTCAGTAATTCAACTGTATGAACTCATGCAGTTTACAGAAATTAATGATTCATGTGAAACATTTGTTAGAGTGAGGGGCTGCATTCCCAGCAGGAAGATCTGCAGATATGCAGGAGGACTCATGACTGTTGTAAGAGAAGGCAGGGTTTGGCCATGCATATACAGCAAAAATCAGGTACGTCCCCCAAAAAATTGTCTTCACTGTTTACTCTGCACCATTCCTAGAGTAATAACACTTGTCTGCCCTGGTTAATGTTTTCTAGAGGACGTTTTGCTTTCATAATGCTATTTAACGGTATAAATAAGAGAGGCAGCTGCAGGGTAGTGCTAGTGAAGACAGCAGGATACTTGGAAGCTGCTGTAAGTAGTGAGTTTTTTCTTTCCTATGCAGACCTCAAAAGTGTCTCCTCTTGTTGCATGCAATTAATTTTAAGACTTTTCTAGTGTTGTTTCTTATATTGAAATCTGTCTTAGCAATTGTTCCAGTGATAAAAGGGCTTTTATTGGGTCAGTTAGATATAAAGGCATCACAGTTTAGGCATGGAGTTGCCTGCACATTGCCAGGTAGATGGCAGGAGCAGTAAGAATCCAAAAGCCAGAGTAGGGTCTCTGTTTGCCTTGCAGGGAAGCAACATGATCTCTGGAGCCAGCAAATTTTAAGCACCTAAAAGTGAGTTTTTCCCAGATTTACTTCCTGGTCTAGGAAATAGGCTCTGCTTCATTAAAAGCCTGAGGATGCGTGCTTAAGGCTTTTTTTTTTTTTAATCAGCACTGATTAAATCAACACTGGTGATTCTTTTTAAGCAATTCTGCTGATTTTTATATCCAAGGTCTACAAGAAATATCTTTGCTTTGGGAATGGGATATCTAAGGTCTGTTTCCCTTTTAGATGAGACATCTCCTTATTGCCGTAATCATCAGATTACAGGATCATTGAGAAGGGAGAAAATGGTGTTCTCCACATGCTCAGGGAAGCTAAGATCACAGTGAGGCCAATATGTCTATGGAGCCAGAGACTGGGCAGTAGTCAGGTGCTCACTGGAAAGCAGAAACAGGGAACCTGGTATGATGATTTTGGGACTGCCGCTGCTTTGCAGAGAGAAGATAATCTCCTCTGTCCTACCTGACTGCCCTAACCACTGCACTGGTTCTTTTTTATCTTCTTTTTTATCCTCCAGCCTCAGTGATGTTTCATCCCTGAGTATGTCCAGTAACTCACAGTCAACAGCAAATACTGATGATGATCTGGTAGGAAAGTGAGAGCCCATGTTCATATGTTCCCCAATAAAAGAAGGCCTAGAAGTAAGTGATGCCACTTTTGGAGAGTCCACTTCCTGGGTGAGCTCTCCAATGCTAAGATGATAGCCATCTTAAGATGGATGATACTGAGAACAGCTCTGTGAACAGTCACATGTATTTCTAAAGGGTGGTGTAAACTTGTTTTCCATGTTTCTGCTTCAAGAGGAATTACTTTTAGATAAATAGTCACAGCGGTTGGATTCTCCTCAGAATCCAAAACCCTTGCCTTGTGCTTGCAATCTTCTCAGGGGCCTCAGGCATCAAAACTGAATCATAAGAGAAGAAATTGTCTAGATGATCAGTCTGGAAAAGCCCCTGAATGTGTCCAATTGTATACCATGAGGTACACAGGGAGCTTTCTGGCCAGACAGTAAAGCACATGTGAGTTTGTAGTGCTCCTGTGAGTAGGCGGTCCTAGGCAGTAGACTCCGAGATAATTTTCTCACACATAGATGTGAATAGTTTTGTTTTTCTTTTGCGACTTTTTTGTGTGCTTGGGTAATTTTTTTTTTTATATGGCCCTGAGTAGCTGAAATCAGTTCAGCAGACATGACTGGTGGTGGTGGGGCCGTGTCTTGATGTGGCTGGTGCCCTCACAGTGCAGCTTTCAGGAAACAGCTTTCTCAGATTTCCTTATTTAAAACCAAACAGGAGGTAAGCAGCACCATCTGGTGAGCAAACAGCTTTTCTATTGCATTCCTGCGTATGTTTTTAAGCAGTTCAAATTTTCATGTTTGAAATGAGATTATTGGTGAAGACTTTTTATGGGAGTAGCATGGGGTGAACATTCATCTCCTGCACATGGGACTTTAAAGGCAGAAAATTGTCTTCAGAATTGTCTCTCAAAATTATAGAGATAAAAATATACCCTAAAATGGACAAATTGGCCATATCTACAAAGAAGCAAGTTCTGTCAGTCAGAAAACAGACCAGCTCATTCCAGGTCTTCTGGTGGTTAACTTCAGCTAATCCTAGTTTTCTTAATTTTTCTTTCCAGGATATACTGTCCAAAATAAGCACTGCCATTCTGCGTTGCATGGTAGGGAAGACTGATAGGGAAGAGGTAATATATTTAGCAAGTGTAATCACCAAGTCTATTACAGATAAATTTCTTAGAGGATCACTATACTCCAGGTGTTTACATGGTCTTCTGCCATTGTTATTTAATTGAAAGATCTTTGTGAAAGACACCTTTTCGTGAATACCACAAATATATTACCATTGTATAACATTTACAAAGAGAAGAAAAGAAACAGAGAGTTAAATGGGTTTATTCCAGGCTATTTATACAGTGGAATTAGAATTGAAGAACTTTTCAATCCTATGCCCATGTTTACAGACAAACTGTTTTTCTGAGATTATATAAGTAAAGGTCTTAAAATAGGAAGCTTCCTGAAAAATTACTCCCTTCAGATAGTGAATTCTCTAGTGACTTTTTAGCGCAGTTTCTTAGCTGTTTGCTTTTTAATAAACTGTCAGCAAGCATGCTTGGTAAGAAAATCCCTCAATCATTAAGAACACGACAATCTGCATCTTCTTCTTCCTACTGAAAAGGTCTCTCTATCAAATGGAATCGTCATTAACAAGTATGAAGTAACAATCCCCAGTCATATTCTAAAGGCTTACCAGGATGCAAATTCTATTATAAAAGTACTTCTTTATTTCAAAGAAAGGCCTAACAGAGTGGGTCATTTGTAGCTTCAAGTGTTAAATAACAAAAAAAGATACCTACGAACTTCAGCTTCTGAGTCTTCTATAATCTTATGATTTTAAAATCAACCATTATCAAGATTTTTGTGAGGGCTGACTCATGAGTCTCGATTGTTTGTGATTGGCCAGTACTGAGTAACAGATGGATGATTCAGATTGTATTTTATTATCTGTGAATTCAGAGCTGTAATAAAGTGAAATTAATTCCATGAAAGTACATAAATTAACCAAAGTTCAAGAATGTCAAAACTACATAGAGTAAAAATATCAGGATAGGTAAAAACCGTTCAGAAAACTGTAACCAGTAGTTTACAGAACCCTTACAGCAAAATCATGCTATATCCATTAGCCATAATTTTGAGGCCAGGCCAGTTAAGTTCTGTGTCTACTTTGCATTCCAGATATATAGAAACTGGCAGTTCAATGTGTACATTTAAAAGTCCATCTAGCTTCTGTGTTTTGTAATAAACATTAAATATGATGAGTTAGGCAACAGGTGGTGACTCACATTTAAAATTAAATGTTTCAGTTTTGGTATTCATGTTATTCTTAATAAATTATGACTGCAGCTGTGTAAATAGTTCACAGTGAATAATTTATCCAAAGGCAGCTCCTGAATCAGCCTGCTGGATATGTGGAAATACATTATGCTTAGCTCTCATGCCTTTGTACAGGAGTTGATTTCTTTTCAAGGTCTGACTAATACATTGGCTTACTGATAGTCGTTTTAAATATTCACAACTGGAGCTCTTGTGTTGAGTTACAAGTAGCTAGATATATTGAGAAGTATCATTTCAATGGCAAAATCAGAGGAGGCCAAACTATAATTTAAAGCTACTGTGCACAGTAAATGAAAATGTAGTTACCAAGAACCCTTATGGTCTTCCATTTGTCAGTAAGATAGTAGGCATTATTGCAAACAGGCCTGCTTTTTAGAAATACTTATATCAAACACATAAATGTTTGAAAATTTGATTATAGCTCAGAAATGTTTTGTTGTTCTTATGCAGCTCTAACTGTAACTGGATATTCAATTACTAATACAGATTGCTCCCTCTGATGTTACGGAGAAAGACTATAAACATAGCGATTTCTGACAAGAGTCTCTCAAGTCAAATCATGCCAGAGAAGAAAGGTGCAATTGGTTTAATATATCTCTCCTCACACAGGTTTTAGCATATCTGGTTCATTATCTCCCCATATCCTTTGCAACACTCTCACCACTTTTGTGCTTTAGATTTCTCCTCAAAAATGAGGCCCACTGAGATATTCATAGCCGCATTTCCAAGGTCCCTTTGTGAGAGTTTATACAGTAAAGAGTGGCAGCTCATCAAAGGAATGTAGATACCACAGCCAAGTATAACAGGCTGATAAATGTATTGCCCTTTGACCAGTAACACATCTGATAAAAATACAGCCTTGGTTGTGTTAATGACATTGACTCCTTTAGCTGTGCTGAAAATGAACCCACTCCAGGGTTTGGTTTGTCTATTAAGAGACAACATATTATTTCAGGTTCTTATTTAAAACATTACATAATTTTTATTCAGAAAGAAAGAGCACCTATTCCAAGAGATCTAGGGCTTTATATTTGGTTTGCTACTAAAAAACAGCCCCTGACATTTGTCCTCTCTTGAAATAGGTACCTTACCAGTCTGAACAAAAGTCTAAAGATCTCCTGCATGCCTGTTTGCTCCAGTTCTCTTTGTATATAGTTACTCTTTGCTGCTCACTTGCATTAATTTCCTCTTTCTCCCTCTACTTGCAAAACACCCAGACTACTATGATGCACTTTCCAGGGATTATTTTAGACCATTAGTGTCAAAAGCACAGTGGTATTGCAGCCTTCCAGTGATCAGCCATGATATGCTTTCTGATGGGGTATGCTCCATTCTCTGGCCTGCTGGGGGTGCTGTGTATTCAGCTAATCCATGCTGAATTTTGTGTTTGCAGGTATTTAGGGTGAGGGTGGCAGAAAGAGTTGGCAGAGACTTGCCAGGAGGCCCAGGAAAATAAAAAAGAAATCTGGCAAGAGCAGGAGAACATGGATACAAGGACAAAAGAAAGAGAAAAGATTTCTTATTCAGTGGGAATGACAGAATAACTATTTCTATGTAACTGGTTTAATTACCTTAGTAATAGCTTCTCCTTTTTTACATAGGATTTTAATAAAAGAAGATGAAGACCACATTCTATATAAGTTTGCTACTTGCTGGGCTTCATGCTGTTGCCCATAGACTACCACCCAACCACCACAATGGACATGATCCAAATGAACCTAAAGACCACGTACATCAAGAAGGTGAAGCAATTGCTTGCCTCAAACTAGTGCCAAACAATGCTGACTTTGCATTTCAATTTTTTAAAGAAGTTATACTGGAGGCACCTGATCAGAACATTTTCTTCTCTCCTGTAAGCATCTCCACTGCATTTGCAATGCTAGCCCTAGGGGCTAGATCAACCACTCAGACTCAGATTCTGGAAGGACTTGCCTTCAACCTTACAGAGATTCAGGAGAAAGAGATACATGAAGGCTTCCACAACCTCATCCACATGTTGATCCATCCCAAGAGTGGGGTCCAGCTCAACATGGGGAATGCCATCTTTCTAACAGAGAAGATGAAACCTCTAGAACAGTTTTTAGACGATGCCAAAGCTCTGTATCAGCTGGAGGCTTTTGCCACTGACTTTGACAATCCCATGGAGGCTGAGAAGCAGATCAATGGTTACATAGAGAGGAAAACACATGGGAAAATTACTAAATTGGTCAAGGACATGGATCCACAAACTGTGATGCTTCTGGCTAGCTTTGTTTTCTTTAAAGGTAAGTCCTCTAGGATTTATGTTCCTGTTATTCATTCTTATCAACAGACCTAATGTTAGCTACCTCATTTGGAAATTGTTCTCGTGAAAATTTAAAATGTTTTTTGCTGGGCCAGAAGAGCCCCTAATGGCATACAGGAGGTGGTGGAGAGGCGACAGGATGAGGAGGCAGCTGGGGGCTGCACAGGCTTGGTTCTCTTCATGACAGCTGCAGGAGTTCTGCTCCAATATGCAGCCTCCTGTGCCTAAGCTTGTTTTCATGGGTTCAGGTAAAACTCCAATTGCCCCATGTTCCTCCAGTTTTCAGTGAAGGTGCTGAGATGCATGCATGACCTAATCCTTTTAATGCCTCTCTTTAAAAGTATACATGATTCAATGTCCTAGTTTACTACATACCCTTTTTTTTTTTTTCATATCAGAGTACTCTGTGTATACAGACTAACATATTTTTATATGGAAGAGGCTAGTGATGAACACAGGAGGACATTTTAAGGAACAAAGTGGAAACACAGTGCACTTCTGATGGGGGTTAGACAATGTGCTCTTAAGACTGACATAACTGCATTTAGATATGAGAACCTACATTAATTTTATCTACAAATTACAGCTTATGATTAAAGACAATAGAAATAAAATGCATACAGTATATGAGTACACAGATGATGTCAGGTAAGCCCTTAAATGACAGCTTACAGAAAGACCACTTAAACCATCTGAACAGAATAGTAGTTGTAGGTACAAAGAAAATGCCTAATTAGTTCATCACTGGCATCTGAAAAATAAAGTGAAATTGGAATCTAATGCAGTCTTTTGACAGGGTAAAAGATTCTTTTCTGTCTGTGATACACATTTTAAAACGTTCTGTTTGAAAATTCCAAATTTAACAAATGGAAAAATAGGTGAGTATTATTAGTAGTTATATAAAATTCAATTTATGATGGGATGGGATGGAATATTCAGTTGCATTCTCCTCTGTACCAGGCAACTGGGAAAAGCCTTTTAAACCAGAGCATACAGAAGAAAGGGAGTTCTTTGTGGATGCTGAAACTACGGTGAAAGTCCCTATGATGCACCAGACGGGCAGATTCGACTTCTATTTTGATGAGAAGCTGTCATGCACCGTGGTACGGCTTCATTATAATGGGAGTGCTACTGCATTTCTGGTTCTGCCAGCAAAAGGGAAAATGAAGCAGTTAGAGCAAACTCTGGTCAAGGAAACCATCCAGGAATGGTCAGACAATCTCTTCCAGAGGTAATCTTCTGCCAGTCAGCCCCAGCAGCACCTAGATTTATAGACTATTTTCTTTTTTGGGAATGCAAAGGCTATGAACTTGCTGATTCTGGGAACTGAGTGGGTTATTTTTGCCTTGTGTGCCCTAGCTGTAAAAACTTTGCAGCTGGTTTCTAGCTATTCTCTTGTTGATGCCTGAGTGACTTGCTGCTCCCCTCACCAGAGTGGAGACCATACTGACGGGCTCCCAGGAGTCCCAAATAGTAAACCTAGATTGGTGTTTCTAAAACAGTCCATTGACTGAATGGGAAGGTGGCAATTCTAAGGCAAATCTCCTATAATGAGGTTTCGGTTAATGTGTTTTACCTCTCATATGTCTAAACCTTAAATAAACCATAACTCAATGGTTTATAGTATTGCATGCATACATAATATATTCTACACAAATATCTTCTAGTGGTTGTTAAAACAGCCTAATGATTAATTGTGCATGTCCCGATTTTCTGGCAATTTGTTTTTGAAACTATAAAAATCTAATGAGGTTCTGTTAGCTCCTACTATTGACACTAACATGAACTAACAACCTCTTTTGTCTGTAAGGGAAGAGATCTTAGCACCAGCAGATGAGTAATGTCACATTAATATGTGTCTAAATTACCAAGCTCTACCTTGATTCACAACTAAAAAGGCTGTGAAGTTCATACCCATGATTCTAGGTGCACCATTATAGAAATGTCAGCACAGTTAATAAAAACATAATAGATAGCAAACTGGATATGAGCTAATAACATGATGCCTCAAATATGAAAAATAAAAATGTATCATTCTCAGCTGCAAAATCAGGAGAATCCTTATCTAAATGCATTCTTAGTGCAAGTTCCTTTAAGATCAACACAAGAATGTCTGTCATGGGAGAAGCTGTGAGAACCAAATAGCAATTTCAGTTCTACCATTATGTTGATGTTAATGTTAATACACTTGGTCCCATCATCTTCTAGTGCACTGGGAAGTATAACATAAAAGCTATAGCAGTGGGGTTTGGATATCATAGGTTATGTCTCTGGATGAGGAGACAGCAAAAGACCTGAGCTACCTAAAGGATTATTACTGCAGTAGGTAACTTTGAGGCTCTAAGGCTCCCCAGACAGCATATGAAGAGAAAACCTACAGAAAGCATACTAAGCAGGAGCTGCCTACAGATAGCACACACAAACTCAATCATAGCCAACACCTGGGAGGAAGACAATTAAGAGGATAGGGTGTCCAAAGGTGCAGGCAGCAGGTCATAGACCTTTCCTGGAACCATGCCAAATGCCACAGTCAAGTGAAAACCACTGCTGTGCTTTGAAATGATGGGGTTTACCACACTTCTCTCCAGGAAGACTCTGTCTGTGCCCCACTTCAGGTCTCCACCTTCTTGAGCAACATGGGCTGTCACCTATGCACCTCATCTTCTCTGGCTGTAAAAGAGGTGCTCTCATTACTGTTCTCCTCTGCAGAGTGCTCACAGATTTGCTAAAGAAAAACACTATATATATATTACTATTATTATGAAGAAGCATGATAGTGCCTTTAGCACGATAAGAAGCACCAGAAATTGAATTAGTTCTCATTGTACACTCAGGGCCCAAACCTCCTAGGGTTTGTCACTCATGGGAATTACACAGCTTTCTTATCATTTACCTCAGTGAAAACTCCTTCTCATCACCTTCTGTGTTTCTCTTTTACCTAACAGACTGGTGAGCCTCTACTTCCCCAAATTTTCTATTTCCGGGAGTTATGAAATAACAGACGCCCTTAGCAGGATGGGAATTGTGGATGTGTTCACCGATCAGGCAGATCTCTCTGGCATCACTGGCATCCCAGAGCTGAAGGTTTCTAAAGTAAGTCCAGGCCTGTTTGCCCTTTCCTTTTACAAACATGGAGGAAAATCCCTCTGTGGTAGCATCCAGAAACACCAGCTAAATACAGGTCCCAGCTTCCTGGCTTGCCTGCACCTGGGCTCACCCTGGCCTTAGCCTGCAAGTACAAGAGAACTTTGTCCCTCGGTGACAGTGGAGATCAGATTAGTTTGCTGCACCTCTGTTTTTTCTAAGACTGGTATCAAATAAGATTTTTTGTGTGGTATCTGGAACATGAGAGGAACATCAACCCCAGCTCCTTGAGGGGAGACACTATTGCTCCTGGGTACAGCACAGCCTGTTGAACCACCCTGGAGACTCAGTTTTGGAGGTGCAGACAAATTCTCACAAGTGGAGTCTCCATTCTTCACCCACTTTTTGGGACAGAGGAAAAATAATCTGTGACTTTTTTTTTTTTCTTTAGGAGATTTCTGTATCTCTGTCCTGTCCTCATTTAAAACAGCCATGACTACAATACAGCTCACATCTCTGATGACTCTACTAACTTCTGAGTAGATCCTCCAAAGCAGGGCTGCTTTAAAAGGGGTCTGACTCATCTCTCAAGTGGCTATTGTTTACCAGAATGACTATCTGATTTTTTTCTTCCTAGGTTATTCATAAGGCTGCTCTGGATGTTGATGAGAGAGGTACTGAGGCAGCAGCAGCAACTGCTGCTGAAATAATGACAATGGCTCTTCCTCCAACCATTGAATTCAATCACCCCTTTCTCTTGCTGATTTTTGATAGAGCTACAAACAGTACACTCTTCATAGGAAAAGTAGTTAACCCCACTATCACTAGCTAAAGTGGTGTAGGAATTCTGCTTGCTATTATTGATTAAAGAAGATGTGAAACTGCATGGTGTAATTTATTTCCATTTGTACCAGCTTAGTTTCTGGTTCTTTTTTTTAGCAAGAGTTTTAATTCTATGCCATTATAAAAAAATATTGGCATTTACTGTGACACTTGTTTAAAAGGAAGCAAGGAAAATGTTTTTAAATTCAGCCAGCAAAGAATGCCTTTTTTACTTGAATGAAAGCCAAGGAAAGAGCTAAGATTTGCCAGCATTCAGAGATTTGTATTACAAGGCTCCTGCTTAATATGTGATTGTCAGCCAGAGTAGTAGATAAAATTATTAACAATCTTGCTAGCAATGGAGAAGTGGTTGTAATTTACCAAAAGTAAGTAAACAAGAGATAGGAAGAGTTGTATCAAGAATGCAGCATCACAGGAAACTAATTTCTCCATTCTAATGGAGACAGCACTGGGAATGTGAAAATCTGTCTTCAAGAAAGAAAACTGCTTTCTCCACCAAAAACATTTTATCATTGTCAGTATTAATCTAGCAACAAACCTTCCTGAGTTTCTTGCAGCATAAAACAGAGCAGGAGGATCAAATCTGCTCTTCAACCTGAAGACTTTCAACCATGTATTGCCAATTCAACAAACTTAGATAGCCTGTGTGAGTAGCTGACTTCTCACACACGTATCCATCAGTGGTCAGAAGGAGTATGTAGCTGGATGGGCAGGTAAGGTATTTGGATGGCAATTACATCTATTAGCTGAAATTTGTGGAAAATGTATACAAGAGTTTAGAAAATTCTGGATATTTCACAGGGTCACAGGGTGTCAGGGGTTGGAAGGGACCTTGGAGATCTTCGAGTCCAACCCCTCTGCCAGAGCAGGATCAGACAATCCAGCACAGGTCACACAGGAACGCAGCCAGGCAGGTTTTGAAAATCGCCAGAGAAGGAGACTCCACAACCTCTCTGGGGAGCCCATTCCAGTGCTCTGTGACCCTTACAGTAAAGAAGTTCCTCCTCATGTTAAGGTTAAGCACTCATTTCAAGCGCTGTTGTTTTACAGCCAAAAAAAGGTAGGTAGGGAGCACCCAATAAGCAGACTGTCTTACTCAAGGGGTGGTGGCAGGCACCCAGGTAGGACAGATGGCAACTTGAGGTCTGGCTGATAACTACTTTCAATAGATCTGCTGTGGCAACAGGTACAAGAAAGAGCATAGTTGCCCCTTTCTATCCTACAGTTATCTTTTTTGGAAGGAGAAGAAATGGTGTCACAGCACCAGGAACCACTCTGGGAGCAGTTGAGTGGCTCAAGAAGCTAACACAGTCTCAGCTAAGTCTTGTGTGCTCTCTGTGAAATTAAGAGCAAGTGTGATTCTATCAGTCTAATGCAAAGCACTGTCTCCCATTTCACAGTCAAAAGGAAAGCTCTGTGTTCCTAGTAAAAAGCTCCTGTTAACTCTCATATGTGGTGCTTGACAGTGTTTTTTTTTTCTAAATAGATAGTCTCTGTATAAACAAAGAGTATGAACTGACAAGCAACAATGGCAGGACTCCCAGGGAAAGACATGCACATGTATTACATCATCTTCCTGGCTGCTTCCTGTACTCAATTCCATCTGTTTGGGTGGCTTTATGGCCCAATGTCCCCACAGCAATAATTCTTAAGGCAGCCCATCCAACCGTGCAATTTTCATGTCTTCCTGAAATACTATTGCAGAGTGCAGCATCAGTAGGGTCAGTATGAGCCATTATCACTCCTACTGTCAACTGTTCTTAAAGAGCAGGTTTTCAGCAAAGCAGCAGTAAAACTTCTAGGGATGAGAGAGATGAAAGAGGTGAGAACCTTAGCCATGTATTGAATTCCGTAGAGCAACATCAATTTGCACTTGTTGAAAAATGGACATGATTAATTTTAGTAGAGTGATCCTTAGTTTGCATCAAAAAATGTGGAAGAAGCATCTTTTCCAGATGCACAGTTAACTCTGATAGCTGCAAGACTAAATATTGCTTACTCACTTGTAAGTTATTTTGGAGTGAATGAAGACATATACATAGAAATGCAGCATACTAGGAGGAAGGTTATCCCCATGTGGCTCTGGGAGAGATTTGAAGATCTAAAGAATTGTGCACATTGGTTAAATCATCCTTTGCAGTCTGTTAATCCATATTTTGTAAAGGAAACTCTCCTTTCTTGCCTACCCTCAGTTTTCACAGACACACAGCCCTTTAAAAGCAGGATGTGGGAATTCTGTTTTCCTCTGATATTCTAGGAAAATGAGCCTACAGGGACATAGGAGGGAGGTGCAGGGGCAGAGATGCTGCTGCACAGAACTGGCACTCCACAGTTTCCCCTCTCACTACACCTCTTAACAATCTCCCCGTGTTTGTAAAAAGTGTTAGAGAGGTTGCAGGCACAGTGAGTGATATGCTACCTGTGTGCTGGCCATGGGAAGTCAGAGTGGTAGTGAGGAGGAGTGTCTGATGTTCCCACAGGGGATTCCCTGCCAATGTCAAGAATGGCGTCTGGGAGCCATCTGCCGGATTTGCTTCATCAGGCAACAGCTCCTGGTGTATTGACATCATGCTGTGGTTTTCCACTGCAGGATTTTCCAGAGACTGCATTGAAGACGAGGCAGGCACCACACTTAGCACAAAAGAGCAGCAGACAGCTTGCTCCCTGCCTACGTCCGTGCTGTGCTGTTTGTTATGTGGCCTGTTCTCATCTCTCCGCACCATTCACCAAGTTCTACTCTCCTAATCCTGCTCTTGTCACCATGAGCAACACCAAACAGATTTTCCCTATTGCACTTGCTCTTCATGTTTCCTCTTCACACCAGGTCTTTTTCACAGCCTCCCACTCACTCTTCTGCAGACTAACATTTTATCCCTCCCACCTGCCGGTGCTGTTTGTTCATGCAGGAGGTGGATGCTGGCTTGGCTGTAGTGCTATGACTACAGCCTGGCTGTAGTACCAGTTCCACCAGCTCTCTTCCTTCCCAAGAAATGGAGGGCAGGAGGCAATGGGCTCCTTGTCTCCTGCAAACCACCTCGAGGGCCCTCACAGCAGGGTGGGGAAGGCTGATCAGTAAGGCAGAGCTTCAGGCCACCAAGCTACTCCCATTCAGTTCCATGGGCAATGTGCAGAGATAAACCAGAGACACATCTAGGGAGCAATTAATGACCAGGTTCATTAGCTGTTGACACAGTTGACAAAGCTAATGAGCATGGGAATGGGACTCACAGCTGTGCTTGAGTTGATTACAGGCTGGGGTAATCTGGTTGTCCCCTGGCCAGGAGGAAGGCACCGGTTCACTGACTGCACCAGGGCCATGCTACTGACTGTACCCTGATAGCCTCCAGGTGCTCCAAGGAACCCCATCCCAAGACTGCAACAGCCTCCCCAGCTCACACACCATTTCTGGAAGGATGAGTTTGCTCTTTTCTCACCATCGTCTGAGGCTGTACCTGAATCAAGAGAACCAAAACTTGCCCCATTTTCCACCTTATGTCCTTTAGCCCCCCCTCCAAAGAAGGGTCAAAGGAGAAACTCCCCATTTACGCTTAAGGCAGGTGTTATCTGATAGCTCTTGTTCAGCATGAAGAAAGGTGTGGGTCACTATAACCTTTAGCTTTGCAAACACAGCAGCATTGTTCCTTGTAACACAGCTACCTGCTTTGTGTTAAACTAACACTACAGGCCTTGAGTCTCTGCACTTGTCAGGCTTTGCTTGGACTTGTCCTGTCCTGTCTGGGGTTTTGTTTTAGCTTTGTAATAGTAATTATCCAGCAATGATGTGCTATTACCTAATTTGTTTAACTTTTTCCTTAGCTTTATACAATTATATGATATAAAATCTACACAATGCTACACATATAGATATTTCTGTAACTAGGAGATATTAAGTAGTTATTCTGCATAGAGTGAACCATCTATGGCCCTAGAATGAAAAATAAAGGAGTACAGGTATGACAGGAAGATAGCAGGGGACTTGAGAGCGCAGGCAAAGGATGATACTGGAGGCCTCAGGACTATAAACAGCCTGACAGTGCTGTTTTACTGGTCATCAAATGATTGCAGCCTTGGGAGCTGGGTAAAACCACTTTAGGGGACATATAAGAGAACAGAGATTGAGTACCTAGTGTATGTAAAACACAGCACAGGTAGCAAACTCGTGTTTAATGTGGACCTGTGAACCAGTGAAGGAAGAGCAAGAAATAAAACAAGCAAGCAAGTGTATAAAAGCAGACCACAGAGCACAGAGGTTGCACCCACTACTCTTGTATTCCTCCTGGCAGGGATGCAGGACGTGGCCGTTCTGCCATCCCCTTCCTGTTGGGCTGAAGCCATCAACCTGAGGAACCAGTGAAGCAAAGAAAGGGTGAAGCATAACACCAGAGAATGAGGAAGATACTAAAAAGTTGGTGTGTATTAATTTTAACTATACATAATCTGAACTATGAGTCTTAGTATTGTAACCAGACTAATAATTCTTGTGTAAAACTGTTAAGATTTTAAATATACTGCTGATAAATTCTCATCCTTGTGTACAAGGCATGGTTTTTTTCACCATAACAGGATTTCAAGTATAAGAAATTGGCAGGAATTCAAGCCACCTACTCTGTTGTATGGATGACAAAAAAATTGGTAATATCAGCGAGACCCTGCACACCTGGATAGAGCCAAACAACAGAACAGCCCCATTGCTTTCTTGCTTCCTATATGCAATATGAAAATATCCTATATAGTGCAAGACAATCTCTGAAATTAGTGGATATGGAGGAGGAGTATGACCAGAGCCACAGCCTTTTGTGAAGAGACAGTGCTGCCAGAAAACATAGCACTTCACTGACTGAGACTGAAGGGGGGGGCTGTTGCAGGACACAGATGTGAACCAGCATGACTAATAATCTCACTTGCTCTCTGTCATTGGATGTCAAAGATACTCATCAAGACCCCAGGGCTGGGGAAAATGGGAGCTTTCAACATGGAGGCAACAACATGGTCTGCAACTGTCTGCAGCTTCTCTTCCCTCTGCCAAATGACACCTGAAGGGCTGACATACCACATGCAATGATGGATCAATGACAACAGACCTGTCCAACTCACCTCTTTGGCAAAAGGCTAAGGCAGAGGGTGAGCACTCCCAGGGTGCACCAAGGCTGTTGTGCCAAAATCCCCATTTCAGCAGCAAGTCAGACCATGCCAACACACACAGGGAAGCAGAGAACATGGTGTACACAGCACAGCACCCCAGCTGTGGGAGGATGATCCTGGAGGTTACCAAGAAAGGAAGGGGAGCAGAAGCCCATGAAATATACAAGAGAGTCACATGTGGTCACATGCTGGGTCCAAAAAGGGAGCGGGAAAGCTGCCCTGTATGACAGCTCTTATTTGGAATAGATGGGTTTATCCAAAAGGCAGTGTTTTAGCATGGACCCAGCTCAGGGATCTTCTGGGTGACCACTTCAGAGCTAACAGGCTCCCCTCTGCTCTGTTGAGGTGCTCAGAGGAGATCTGCCCCATGGATGGTATTTCAAACTCCTTTGTTAGTCTGGAAATCAAGGAAGGCAGTACCACAGGCATCACTATGACTCCTTTTTCTTTCCCTCCTTATCTTATCTGATATACTGATAATCTGTTATTCAGTCACTAGATATTTAGAAACTTGACCAAAAGTACCTTTTTTAAAAATTTTTCTTGGATAGCCATAAGAAATAAGATTTCATCATTATTTATTCTGTCTTATCTTCAGTAACTGAGCCAGTCAGCTACAGATTAGTGGAAGGCGTCAGCATGCCTTTACTCGTGACAAGGGACAGCAGCTCACTGAGAGGAGGCGAAATCACAACTAAAAACTCTAGTAGGTTGCTTTCTTCATGGTTACGTGGGAAAAAATATTTGAAAACAGATCTTCTCAGCTGTAAATGCTGCAACTGTCCCTCTGCAACAGCTACGCAGAAGTTGCTGTGGCAAGCCCCGTGAGTGTTCATGCACGTGTGTCAAAATCACCACTCCCAGAGCAACCAGCCTCTAACCAGAACTGACACTGAAACATACAGGTGATGGAGCACTGATGACAGCCAGTATCTTTAAGGACAGCTTGTTGCAGGCCAGGTGTGGGTTATTGGTTATAGAAGACCAGCATGAGAATCTGGTTGTGTTTGTGATTTCTCTGCAGGCAATCAGTGTGTAAGAATTTTAAAGCACAGCTTGATCTAGTTCTGTCCATTATTTCACATCCCTGGGTTTGCTATGGATTTTTATACAGAGGAGCTATTTACCTGCTAAACCATGCAGCTGTGAGATTATCAGACTACGTATACGTAGTGTGTTGAAATAGCTGGCTTCAAAGCAAGGGAGATAACTCTTTAACTAACATAACAGGTTTGGCCACAGGTAAAAGTCTAGCATGACTTAATCCTTGTAAAACAGCCAAAACTTTAACAAAATCTTTAGCAATATATACTAGAGGGATGTATTGTTCATGTATTTTCAAAATATATCCTGAATTCCTCATACAATAGTGAAGATAAACTTCTGGAGTGGCTTTGTACTGTAAATGAGCTGTCTGTCATGCTGGGCAGTGAGGGTGATGCCATCCCATGCAGCCCACCAGCATTGATCAGGGAAGCCTGGTTGACTCAGCAGTCTTCCCAAACAGGTAGCTCTCATATTCATTTTCTTTGTGAAGTTGGATTCCTCTGGTCACAGAAGAAAAACTTTCTAATGATTCCAGATTTTAGTGAAATACAAATCCAAAATTCAAGAAGCAAAGGGTGTATTTAACCTGGTGGCTGCAGAAAAGCTCAACTTCTCTGGATAATACAAGGAGTTAGCTTGGTCTACTTCTTCCCAGGCCACCAGGACTGGTGAGTCAGGGGTCAAACCTGGCTACATGTGAGGTCACCTAGGTCAAGAAACTGGGAGCATCCCTATGGTGAGGGTTCAGGATTAACAGGAGCTTGGGTGGAAGGAGCCACAGGGTTGAAGCTCCCAGCCTCACTGCCAAGAAGAAAGACACTGACAATGATGCAAGATCCCCAGTATCATTTGCCCCATGCCCCTGCCTATGCTGTCCTTCCCTGGGTAGCACAGACAGGCATAGCAGGGGAAAGGAGAGACTTCCATGAAGCTGGAAGTCTGAAGCCAGGAATGTAAGTGTATTTGCTGCCACATTCAGAGGCATAATCTCTTCTGTATAAGAAATACCAACTACCTTTAACCTGATATGAGCAAACTCCACATTCTTAGAATATGACAACTGTGAATTTCAGAATCAAAACCAGACACTTCAACAACAGCACGTTTAATTTCAGCCTAGTTCTGACTATGATGTATATCATACTGTAACCAACACAGGTTACATTTACCAACACAGGGCATATCTCAAATGCCTCATTAAGTGCGTCAAGAAGAGGCAAGATGCATTACTATAGAGATTACAGAAGGAACAGTGGGTTTTAGGACTCTCCTTCCTGTCTGCTCCCCTCAACCACCAAGCAGGTCCTGCCGGCTCTGCACCTGTTGGCATTTATTTATATTCAGTGTCATTGTATTTCTTTCCCACAGATGCATTCACACACAAATGCACATGCAAACACACACTCATCTTTGTTGTACGTTTTGGGGTCACAAAAGTGTTAGCCACTATTATTATAATTAAACCAAATTACTTTATAAGAGATTATGTCTAAATCACTCTCAATGCACAGTAAAGATTCTGTGAGAAAATGCTTTGCTAGCTTATATCTTTGCTTCCCAGTCTCAGGTTATATTTAAGATAACCCTCATGTTTGCGCTGCAGTGAGCATGCTGACCTTGCATACTTCTTCCACCCCCATGCCCTATTGCTTGATTTAAAACTGGAAGATAAAACTCTGGGCAAAGACTCTATTGCACAGCTTATTTTTCTTCTCAGCAGAACTGAGAAAGAGAAGAGACATTTATATTTCATGAGTTCTTAGGACTAAATTTACATCCTGGCTTCAATTTTTGCTTTTGAAACCTCATCAGTTAAACCTTGTCTGCTTGCAGGCTTCCAGTACCGCACTGCAGACTGGCCTCAATGCCTGCATCTCTCACATCTACCTGAAACAAATATTCTGTTATCAACATAAACTGCAGCATGTGCACAACTAATGACTAAATTGGTCCTCGCCTAAGTAAGGACAGTTAAAACCACAGCCTGCTCAGTGAAGTAATAGTTATGTCATTATACAACTGCTTCATATGGTGAGTGTTTATGTCACTTCCCCTGAGCAGCACAAGCTGTACTGCTATAGACACAGCTGTTCCAGTGTAATTCCTCTTGCAAGGTGTCTCTCACTTGCTCAACTATCAGAGAACTCAAAAGCTATCACACCATGGCTTGTCTGAGCATGCTGAAGGTAAGAGCTGCTCTGTAAGTCAGGTTAAGTATGGGAGTCCCACAGACACAGGGTGGGCAATACATCTGCTCCTGTGGTGCTAGATAGCAGTGGAGCTTTGAGTTTTGCAAGGCTTCACATGTTAAATTTTGGTCAAAAAGGCAGAAACAGTTGCACTGATTTCCAAAAATTATATTTAATGAACAATTCCACCTTTACATTAAAATGGTTTGCACACAACAAGATTCTGCTATGATCTAAAGGATTAATTTAAAGCAACATGGTTCTAGAGTGAAAATGTCCTTTCTGTACAGAAACTTTTGTTCTTGTATAAGACATCCTTTTAAGTTTGTCACCTAGCAAAGAGTTTAAGCTCAACCAAGAAGTCAGTTTTAAGCTGGAATGAAAGTCCCCATAAGAATTTAGGGTAGTAACATTTTCCCATCACAGTTCTCCTGCATTATTTCCTCATGTAGACAGACCTATGTCAGTTAATTTTTACTGATACAATGATAAAACATGTCCACACTGAAAAGATTGTTAATTTTCCTCTCTTTATTATTGTAATGGTCTGTATGTTACAAGTTTCTTTCTGCAGATGAAAAATGTCAGTTCTCCCTTTTTCATGTTCTCTTTAGTGCTTCTGATGTGCCTGCTCATGGACATCCCTCTTCTATAGCCCATCATGTTACTCATTATCTGGGAAGTACATTTTGATCTGATACACAATAGCAGGAGTCGGAGCACCTGAGTACATTGTCATATACAGTCCACTTTGCTCACATTCAAGTCTATGAAGGAGCTGAGAGCTGACATCTGGAGCATGTTAGAAGCAAAGACGTATACAGAATCATTTACATATACAGTTCAACCTGTGTGGAGTACAGACAAGGAGGCAATCAGTGGGTCTGACCTAGCACAAGTATCAATGTAGGCCCAATGACTATACTGTCACTATCATAAAGGGACTGCAGATTATCTTCTTCCAAGCTTAGATCTTCCAATGTGTATTATGGATAAGATGTGGCTAAGCTATAATATTATTAAGGTCAAGCTGAAGAGGAGTTTGGGTAGCAAGTGTATGAACCATGATGCTAAAGTCTGAAGTTTGTTCTCAAGCATGCTCTTGATGCAGTCCTCAATTTCATGATATTACTTCACTGGTGTTCACAAGAACACTAGCTTTCCTATTGGACAGAGAGAGCATAGTCTTGTTAAATATAGCCACTTGCTCGATAATATGTAGTAGAAATATATTTAACCTACATTTATCTTCTACTAAATAGAAATGTTGGCTGACAAGAAGTCTGACCACAGGATAGGCTGTCCTTTAGAAGGACAATGACTGGAGCTTGAAGACACAACTGCTCACTGAATAAGAATGGGTGGTGACTTGTAATTTAAACCTCCTGTAAACGCAAATGCTTCCATGCTCATTACAATGCCAAAAAGAAAAATGAATACCCCCATCAAAGGCAAATTATATGATGCAAAAATCTCACATTCATTCTATAATCAGATGCTGACCAAGGTTACCATCATTCAGTATGGAGTGACTTCAGTGGGATCCAAAAACTGTTTCATTATAGAAGGAGAAAAATAGGTGCTTTCAATCAAAAATGACTAAGAAGGAACAACTGAAGATACTAGATGAGGCCTTCTGGGAGGTAAGAAGGGTGTCTTCAATGTGTTCAGTGACTTATCCTGATCTGGCCACAGATGCAGGAAGTTTCTGAAGTAAGACTGCTCCCATGCTTGAGACATCACTCTTTAAAGGAATATATAATACACTGTATTACAGGCTTTTAAATGCTTCAGTTAAGCAGAAAACCCCGACTGTAAGAGACTGGGAATCTTTCCAAGAAAAGGCATATAGAGCAGTGCTGATACTGTGCTTATGGCTGTAGCACAGAAACCTAACCTACAGCTTAATCTTCACAAGAGGCCCTGACAGTCAAGGTGCTTTAAGCTGGCCCATGGTCCACAACCTGTGGGAACACAACCTTCTACTCCAAGTGAGTCAGCGTCCAAAGAGACTGCAGTGCCAGTTCCAATCACATGGCAAAATGCTGTCACTAGCTAAGTAACAGACCTTGAATGGCCAGTTATGCTTCATGGAGTGATGAAATATTCGGCTAGGTTTTGAGTATCTCCAAGGTCACTTCCTATGTCTGAGCACTGTTCAATAAAGTCTCAGCTTCCTGTTACCTTGATTGCCTTCATTTTCTTCTCCCCTCCTTACAGTTGTCTTACCACCATCTAGGTGCGGATACTTACATAAAAACTGCTCAGCATGAATATATCTCACTACTCTTTGTTATCCAGCAAGTGAATATTAAGGTTTCATTTACCTCAAATGCACTGATAGGCCTAACTTACCAGTTAAAAAATAATATGTGAAGGAAAACCTATGTGCTATTTTTTTAATATATAAATCATTATCTGTCTTACAGACTCAGAGAAACTTGGTTTTCAAAGCTGCTTTGGTGTGGATTCTCTAGGTCTAGCAAAGGCTCATCAGTTCTCCCACAGTGCAGGCTGTGAGAATGTCTCCATCCTAGATAAGGATATTCAAATTCATGAAATTTCTGTGAATTCAGTATGTTTCAGACCTTTATGATCTTGTCATATTGGATGCAAAAAAAGACACTACTTTCAAAATACATAAAATGGAATGGAGAGAAGGACAGAGAAACGGAGAAAGTATTACCTGAATTTCCTTAAAAAAATATAGCTGGAAATTCACTGAGTCAGAGTTGCAAAGCTGAATAACAATTTTAGCTGGAAAATATCAGGAACTGGGAAGAGCAACCAAAAGCTGTAGTGGTCTAAAGAAAACCTCTCAAAAGAACTATACATTTTTCACCTGCTTCCCATCAGGAGTGAAAGACATTCATGCATTTTTTCCATTTCCCAAACAACTTTTCTAATACAAATGTTATTCTCACCAGCAATGTACATGGATGCTTAAAAAATTCCATTTCAAAGATCAGTATGGTTGCTAGGTGACATTAGCACTTAAAACAAGTAAATGAATAATTAACACCTCACATCCAGCACTGTCCACATATTAAATGCAATATTCTTATGAAACATAAAGAAAAATATATTTGACTCCCCACACAGCTCATACACAAGGGTTGCTGTCCATTTAACTATTTCACAGTCTAAATATTTTCCTTATGTGAAAGAAACAGTGGAAATATTAGTTACTAATTTACAACTGATAGTACACTTTTAGTATCGTGTCTATTTCTTGAAAATTAATATTATGTATGATCAAGTGATAGACAAAAGTATACAGTGTCTCTGGACTGATCATTATGAATGTCTCTTGTATGTAGCAATAAATGTGTAATTTCTTATGCTTTTAACTCAAATTGACAAGAACTATGATGTTGCCATATGACAGGTTCATATGGTATTTAAGAAAATGTTCATGTCTTCTTAAAGATTTATCTGCCTTCTCCACTTTATTGTTTTCTGGTTAACTTAGATATTGTCTTTAAAAACCTCAATAAGGGAGTGGTCCCAAGACCACCAGCATGCAGAAATTAATAGAAGGACAGATATTGATTTGTTTCATTGAAGACCAGGTAAGGCACTGAAGCAGTTTAAACAAAGAGATTAAGTCCTGTATGAAAATTAACCCCTGCTTAAATACTTTGTGAAAGCACAGCCAGGTAGATACATACTTTCTCTAGGAAGAGTTGCTTTTGAATGCCCACCACATGCATCCTACAGGAATCCCAGACACTCAAGCCATGAGAACTAGTACCAGACTTGTAGCAGGTTACCGTATTGATATCCATGTTTAAGAGGAAAAAAAGAAACAAATTAACAAAAAACCCCAACCTCACAATGCAGAGCTTTTTGCCAGCCACTCTGGGCAATAACACCAGCTTGCACTCATTTGGTACTTAGTAAACCTCAGTACTTTTCCTAAGTGCAGGAGGCCATCTTTTGCTTGTCTTTTAGAGGCCAAAGTGCAAAGATTTCTTCATTACATCAAGTAATTGCTTCAGGCCAGACATTCAAAGACTGCAAGTCACAGGAACTCTATTATCACAGCAGTACGGAGATGAATGTATAGTGCATGTAAACATGGAATTTGGATAATTAATAGTTGGAAAATACCACATATTCCAAGTTCAGGTGATCAGAAATCATTGATGTCAATATTTTTGCCACTTTGAAGATGCAATAATAACTTTTTTTCCCCCTTAGATACACCACTCTCTTAGACACTTTGCAATTCCTTCCTTAAAAGTTACATTTTTTTCAGGAATTGAAAATAGAAATACACTTGCATTTCACATCTGCTGCAGAAACTTTGATATGCCCTCCCAGGAGAAGACAAACATCTTCCAGTACTGATTTTTAGAGTTTGTGTCTCCTGCTTAAGTCCTGCATGCGTCACAATACAAATTCAGTAAGACACAGAGAAGGGCAGATGTCCAAACACAAAAAAATCTTCTTCCCATCAGAGAAATAAAGGTTCTGATGACACCTGCTGGCTCCACAGGGACTAGGCAAACACCAAGCACCCCCTGCTGCAGCTCTTGAATTCTTATATGTAAAAACACCAGCCAAATAAATTATTAAGAATGAAAATGTTGCTTTGCTGTGAGTCAGAGAATCACAGGAAACGAGTCTGGGAGTGATTTTAAAAGGTCATTTACTCCATTCCCTGGAATAAAGAAGGATTCATGCTACTTCCATCCAACCTCATGGATGACTGTTTTACCTGTTAGTGAAAACTGGTAGTATTTCTCTGGACACACTATTACAGTGTTTCATCATTTTTGCATTCCCCATAAAAGCTTCCATACTAAAACATCCTATTAACAGACAACTGTAATTTTTTCTGTGTGTTCAAGGACAATTATACAGCGCTTGACTGTGAAGCTGCAAAGATAAAGGAGACACTTCAACCCTATGTTATGAAATACTACAGCCTTACTGCTTTGTTCATCTTGTACAGTAATGCACCCATCCCCCCCCAGGTGAGATGCAGGAATACATACCTTCCAAAGATGTTTTCACTACAGGAATCCTCCCCTATGAACAATTGCATAGGCCTAGTGAACTACAGAAAAGGAGTAGGGCTTACAAACAGTATAGATGAGGTACCATCAGGGTGTTTGCCTCCAGCTGATTTCAATTATAATGTGCACTCTCAAGAGTGGGAGAAGCAGCACCCACCTTGATGAATCATCTCATTGACCAACTAAGTATGATCAAGAGACTGTATAAAGAACTGTTTTATAACTGTTAGAGCGTGTTAGTTTATGTGTTATGATTAAGTTCACAGTGAGGATTCAGAAGAAATACAGATCCTTGAAAATCATCTCTGTGAATCTCCTGCACTGCTCCTGGTACACTGGTACTTTGTTTAGCCTAAGAAATGTGGAAGAGGTTAGATCACATTCAGCCCAAATATTTTGTTGAATTAACACTTTTTACTTTTATTCTTCTCATTAGACTCCAGCCTGGAAAGTATTTCTGACTGATCTTAACTAGCCCCATCAAGACAGATTTAAATATTCTGTGTCTGTCCTTGAGAAACCAAATGGGTTGCCACTGGCTGGAGACAGAAATTTGCAGGGCCTGGAGTGAAATGTATCTATTTGGTTACTACCTTGTTTGAGCAAGGCAAGAAACTCAGTTCCAAAAATCTCTTACTGGAAACATGGTACTGATACTCAAGCAAATCACCGGTTTATCTTCCCAGAACCTGATCTCTCAGTACTGCAATCATTATATCTCATAGCCCACAGCTGAAGCTCAGCTGCAGTTGAGTTAGAAACATTGCTAAAATGGAGCATGGCATGGGAAACAGAGGCCTTAACTAAGCAAGCACTGTTGCTGTACCAAGAAGTTTGCAACTGGTATGAACCAGTTAGCACAGGGAACCTAAGCCCTAAACAAACCAAATATTATGAGGACTAGTTGCTAGTCATAGAAGGTTTCCAGAACCAGACCAGGGAAAGTAAGAGGAAAAGCAGCCACTGAAGCAGATATGTGTCCAGTCCCACAATAAGAACTGCAAAAGGATGAAACAGACTTATAACAGAAATTCTCTGAATATTTGGAACAAGCAGCCAAGCCTGTCTCTGCAGTATTTACCCCCAGGTACTCAAGAGTCACAGGGCCTTTGACAGACAGAGAATTTGGACTACATAATTGCTGCCAAGTTCTGCAGAATGGTATATGCATCTAAAAACAATAGTCTATTAGAGAACATACAGTCTTTAGTTCAGCTGCTGCCAGATCAGTTGTCTTTTGCCCAGCCTCAGCATTGTGGTGGCAAAAGCTCCCAGCAGAGATGCAACTGGGCAGCAATGCATGTGTATTACTCTTGCTTGTTCTGGTCTCAAGGGCGGTTTTGTCTTAAACTGTGGAAAAGTGCAACTTATCCAGCATCACATACTGTCAATCCCCTCCCAAGTAAAGCACTCTGTGAATATGTATAGTTTGGCAGACTGTTACCTATATGCTGTGTGGTGTTCTACTGTTCAGAAAGCTCTGCTGAATCCAAGGGGTGATTGACAATATAAATAGTATTCAGTGGGAGGAATATGTTACTCCCAGTAGTGTGTGGAAGATACTCTCAGCAAGGTGTTACCCAGCATGAAAAACTAGCAAGGGCTTATGAGTAACTAGAGAGGAAGACAGTTCCATCAGATCTCTGTACACAGCCAATACATCTCATAGCAGCCTCCTTTTTGTTCCAGACAAAACTGGATTGATGTGGTTTTTATGGTACCAGTCTCCAAAAGACGTACAGATTGGGAAGCACATTGCAGTAATGCAGCTTTGTTCAACAATATCGGATGCAAATTTCCTATAATGAGAAGACATTTGAATTTCAAATCTAACTGAATTAATCCCAAATAAATATAGACTAGGAAGTCATCTGGACAGGGAATTGAAGCTCTGGAGTCACTGGGGCATTCACAGTGGAGCTTTTTATGTTTAGGTAATAGACTGCGTGATGCTGGGTCCAAGTCTTCACTCAGTAACCCCATCTTATGCTCCTGTGTTCTTTAATACAATACCTAAACTTGGAGCCTGTCATGACTGGGACTGTTTCTAAAAGGAAAAATATTTTAAAATAATTTAAACTAAGGAAAAATTTAGGTACCTCTAACACTTCATGACCCCTCTGTTGAACTTAAAAGCATAAAACCCACAAATGCCCTCCAATAGCATGTCCTTGCAACATAGATATAAACCTGGTCAGACCATGGAGGGGCTATGTTCAGGTCTTAAGCCCTTCCTAATCTGATTTTGCACTTTGTAAGCAAACTCATTATCACTTTTACAGAATTAATCCTTATCAGCAATATCTTTTTGCATGGAGTCCTGGATTCCCAGTACCTTTACGGCCTTTCTAAAATTTCATCCTTTTCTCTGACAATGCTTCCACTTAAACTGCAGATTTTTTTTTTTTTCAGTTCAGGTGAAAAATAGAGATTAGTCCTCTTATCTCAAGGTCAAATTATTTTTCTTTTACAATCCAAATCAGAAAGAAATGTTTTGTTTCATTTGGGAGAATTTAAAAAAATAATTTAGGAGCATGAGGGGAAGAAAGGAAGTTTCCTGTTTGTATTTTATTTGGCATTATGTCAATTATCAAAATAATGAAGACTTTAGATTACACACACACACTACAGAAATTGCTGAGTAAACTGCCTGTCTTAAAGAACATGCCTTGCCCAACTAATAATGCTTCTAGACACAAAACTAGTCTGAAAAATCTGTCCAAGAAAAAACAGTTGAAAATTTATTCTTACTTCCCATAGCTCTGTATAACTTTTGCAGGAATATCAGCTTCCCTCATTTTGTCTTTTATAGGAGAAATATCATTCAATGCTTATCAGTCAGTCAACACTGCTATCACTGAAGAGCTGGCATGCTCTTCAAACAGGGAATGGAGCCCTGATCTCTCCTCTAAATGTAATGGATGAATTGCAGAACAAGGGCACTGACAACACCCCCAAAAGTGTTCTGTACCTTCTTCCTCGTTCCCTTGTGTTCACCCCTGCCTTGGTGAATAGTGACCTAGTATTTAACAAAAGTGGGTATTCTAAGCAGGATTGGATACTTCTTCCACCCCTCAGAGCCTGCATGTAAAACAATTCTTATGGGCAATTGGATGTACGGGGCCAAATCCTGATGGGGTGCTGAAGGGGCTGGATGCAAAGAGTTTACTGTTCTCTTGTTTCTCATAAAATATATAACATATTTACTGGAATAAAACCTCCCTCATTATGCCATTTATGGGAAACACAACATGCAGTGTTTACAATGCAGTTAATTTATAACAGGCAAAACCAGATTATTACTCTTTGGAAGAGCAAATATTTGTTGAAAAACCTCTATATGGGACATCTTTATCTCATTTTTAAATGCATTTGATTGAGAAAAGGAACAAAGGAGCTACCTAATAGGTAAGACAAAATTTACATGAACAATTTAGACTGTAAAGGGAAGGATTATTGTATTTTTTAATATAGATATATAATTATATACATTTATCAGCTATTTTCTAGCTGTGATGTTTTAAATGGTTCTAATTCTAATTGTCATTCTAATATATTTTACTTTTGTTCTAATGCCTTTAGAAGAGAAATTCATTTGAGCAAGAAACTTCTTTCTTTGATGTCTGAGACTTCTAGAAACAAGTATTTTTTAAAGTGGAAAGTATGTTAACTTTGCTTTAACACTTACATGTTTATTAATGAACTGTCTACTCCATGCATAAAGTGAGTGCTCTACAATTAGCAATAAGCTTTACTCAGACCTAAAAAAGATTCTAAAAATATAGGTCTATCATGTACAAAAATATCACTTTGTTGTTTCCAGGACTGTTTTTCCTAGTCCTAGAGGATATGCTTTATTTCTAAGTGTTATTAAAGGTGAATGAAAAAGCCACTGTAATGTGAAATTTTTGCAATGTCACATTTGCAGGGAATGCTCAGTGCAATTGTGAGGTTCTTATTCCTGTGATGCTCATAACACCCAAATCAGCAGCATTTGTGTACCCCTGAGGATGCAGGACTCTTTTCTTGAGCACTGAATGGTCTGGGATATGCCTGTAAAAAAGGACTTCTGCACTTGCTCTGTTCTCTCATTCTGATACATATTTGTGTTAGGAAGACAGTTCACTGCTTTCCCCATTCAGTATCTCACCTCCCATGGGGAATCTGGTGGCCCACCTGAGCCAAGAACAGTCCCAGACGTCTCAAAGAGAGACTCAACAGTGACACCTACCAAATATAGCACTGTCAGATGTCACACAGGAATTGCAGTATCCCCAGAAAAGACAGGGAAAAGCTGGTGTTTTGCAATGTCTAATGAGCAGTTAGGTCTGATGCTCTTTTAGAGGGACTGCTGCTATTGTAGCCTTTTCTCTGTGACTGAATAGGATCAAAAGAAAATTTTTCCAATCCCTGTCTCTTTGCTAGAGTTGACTCTACAGTGTTCAAGGATACTTCTTTGAAGTAGACATGATTCCCAAGGGAAAGGACCTCCTTCTTTGTTGCAAGGGTAGGCGTAGCATTGTGTCAGGAAAAGTCCCTGGGTGCCTGTGCTACTTCCCACAGGCACAGGTCAATACATAAGGAGCAGAAATGCCTGGCAGTTACTCTAATAGCTCTTAACAGCACTGCTTGCAGTTCATCAGGGAAGAGCAAGTACCCTAACTCTGCAGAAGACAAGTGCAGCACTTGGCCAGCAAGGCAGCAGCTGAAGTCAAGTCACCCCCTTCTCTATTCCAGTCCTGCAGAATCCAGACACTGGGAATCTTATTGAAAATAAAGCAAGAGTTAATGGGAAATAAAAATAAAGCATTCACAATCATGGTACACTATGTATTTCACTCTGTTCTCTGGCTGCCATGCACTTGATAAGGAGGCACAATATTCCAGGACTTCACTGCCTCCTGATTAAGTCATTACAGCCCATCTGTGTTACACCAAGTACAGAACGTGACCTATTATGTCAAAAGAAAGTAACACAACACCTGACTGCCAAACCCACTCTTGTGACTTGGCACCCAAATGTCTCAGTACCCATATCAACAAAACTTTTCAGGATTAACTCCCACAGCCTGAATCAAACAACTGAAATTCAGCTGAACTCCAAATAAAGGACAATCATATAAAACCAGCTTTCCCCAGATCACAAATTATACAATGACAGTAATTTGCCACTACAGATCCTTAACTTAAGAGGAACAGTTAATAGTTGCCATGTGTTTTCTAGACTGTTAAATGCCTTGCTACTTCAACAATGGGCCACATAATCCATCTCATTTATCCATTTGCATGCCCCTGCTATACAAAAGGATGGTCTGCAGGCTTGGTGAACATCCTGTTTTAATTTGTAATGGAAAATATGACTCTGAAGCTTGGGGCCATTCACAATTTTTCCATAATGCGCAAATTAACACCGCTGTGGGGGGGAGAAATTTATTTACTGCTTTCATGGAAAGATGAATGATAAGCATATTTGAATTTTATGCTTGAAAAGTGCATTTACATGTGCAAACTGACACAAGCCATTTACATGTGCAAATTGACACAAGCAGTATCTGTTGCTAAAGTCTGCCTGAGCCCTTCTGTAAGATGTGTTCAGCTATCTCCAAACATTTTGTTGTACAAATGAGAGATCCTGTACTAACTTTGCTCAGAAATTGTAACTTGTATGATATAGTATTAAGCATAGAATAACTGTTATATCCTTGTGCTATTTGACACTGAAACGTGGTATTTTCAAAGAGCAGATGGCACTGACAAACCTGCTTCAGCATTTTCTGGACAGTGAAGAAAAGAGAACAGGGAATCCTATGGCATGTGATCAGGAGAATGATCTGAATGGAGTAATAAACAACCTATAGCAGAAGGATGAAAAATGAAATAAAATTATGAAAGGCAAGCATGTAATTTCCACCACATGCTATCTAGCATTCTTGTGGTTATAAATGACATCAATTTCACAGAACTGAAAGTTGCAATGCAAGTCTGGCAAGCCAATTTTTCATTTTTGAGCTGCAGATTGTACTTGAAACGGGATTCATTTTATATAGGAGTAACAAGTTAGCAAGGGAAAATCAGTGCAATACTTCTGATGTGAACCACCAATATCAGAAGATCAAGGTATTTTTTCTGGATTGACACGATGTTGGAAACTTCTCTCTTTCTCTGATTTAAATTTGACCTCTCAGATAGGACCCATATCTCACATTTAGAGTATATACACTGAAGATGCAGAAAGACCACCTCACTACAGGGTTGTCAAGCACTGGAACGGGCTGCCTAGGGAAGTGGTGGAGTCACCATCTCTACGGGTATTTAAAAGACATGCAGATGTAGTGCTGAGGGACATGGTTTAGTGGTGACTTGTCATTGCTGGGTTAACAGTTAGACTTGATGATCACAGAAGTCTCTTCCAACCAAAACAACTCTATGATTCTATGATTTTGTATCTCTAAACTTTTGCATTATGAATAGAAGAACAAATTAAACCATCATTGTGTTGCGCTTGCTCTTTTCTCTCCTTCCTTTCCTTCCTTTCCTTCCCTTCCTTCCTCCCTCCCTCCTTCCTTCCCTCCCTCCCTTCCTTCTCTTTCTTTTCTTTCTTTTCTTTTCTTTCTCCAATTTCTTTACTAGAAAAAAAAAGAGAAAAAAAAAAAGGAGCTCATTACTGGATGTCAACATGAAAATAGGAATTTACTTACTTCTCGTAAATGAAATATATGCGGAAATCATCAAGGCTGGCACCAAACCTAAAATTTCAGAGGAGGAAAAAGAGAATAATTTCTTGGAAGGAAATAAAAATGTCAGTACTGCTGAAGAGTGGCATCATCACAGAAATATCTCTAAGCCTTTTGAAGACCAAGGTCTTGAAGAGTTTACTCTTTACAACTTCACTGAAAAGACTGCAAATTTTGGATTTAATCTCTACAGAAAAATTGCAATGACACATGATAATAATGTAATAATCTCTCCCCTTTCTGTATCAACTCTCATGACTGCATATATGCTGGCAGCCAAAGGGGAAACACACAAACAGATAGTAAAAGGTCTAAACCTCCATGCTTTGAAGGACAGAGAGGATCGCCATTATTTGCCAGCTTTGTTTAAACAACTGAAAGATAACATCACAATGAATGAAGAACTTCTCCTTATGCAAGGTACTCTTTCTTTTATTCAAAATGACTTCAGACTCAAGGAGTCTTTCCTCAATTTATCTAAGCAGTACTTTGATATGGAATTCCTGAGACTGGACTTTCAAAACTTTACACAGGCAAAATTTGTCATAAATCAAAACATTAACAAAAGGACCAAAGGAAAAATCCCAGAGCTTTTTGAAGAGCTTGACCGCCATAATAAACTGCTACTTGTGAACTACGTTGTCTTTAAAGGTAACTGTTGTTATTATTTTGCAAAATGATTATTTATTTGAAGAATCAGGACTCTATCTTCAGTTACATTAGGGGAAATTTAAATTAATCCAGATGCCCTATTTTCTCTACTTCTCTATCTAGACTAACTTTATTATATTAGGGCTATTTAATACAAAATTATTTTTCACGATAGGGAACCACAATTCTTCTATGCTTTTTTCCATACAACAGTCCTAGAGAGATCAAAAAGCCCTGCAACAAACTATGTCAATCAATCTCAGAATGATCTCTCTTTATGACTAATAAGGATGTTTAATTTTAATTCACCAATTAAAATTAAAAAGCCTTAATCACAATAATCTTTTGAATGCTGGATACTGGGCATAAAATCATTTACTGATTTTACAAGTACACAAAATCTTGAAAACAAAAATAATACCTCTATTTCAGTCAATAATATTTTTCCACAGATGAACCAAAGTGTCCCATTATATTACCTTACAGGGTGAGGGAAAGAAATAGCTGTGATGGAAAGAGTTCTGTGGAGAAGTCCTCTACTGCCAGATCTTTTATGCTCCTTTTCCTGCTGTTGGGATCTTTCTGACTGCTGCCTTAGAAGATCAATAACGCACTCCAAAAGGAGGTCCTGGCAATGACAGGGAGCCGTAGCCCACAGCCTTTGCTCTGCAACAGCCATACTCAAGTCAGAAACACTCAATTAGGCAAAAAGCAAAGACAAAGAGCTAGAGCTACAGCTACAAAAGGGATGAGAGAAGTGTTGTGCAGAGAACCCAGTCACAGACAGTATTCCAGCCCAAAGCACTCAGTAGATGCCATCCATGGAAACCCTGTTAAAATAAATGCACACATGAGAACAAAGAAAATTACCTCTCAGCCATATGGCCTCCCTACAGACTAAGTTTATTCTTTCTTATTTACAAAAGTAAAGTTTGTCTAATGCCAAGGTTACTTTCCCTGGCAGAAAATCAGATAAAATAGACAAATGGCTGTGGCTACATTTGAAAGCAATGCTAGAGAGGAGGATGGAGCCAGGCTCTTTTTAGTCTCAACTAATGACAGGACAAGGGGCAACAAGTGTAAGCTGGAACATAGGAGGTTCCACATAAACACGACAAAGGTCTTCTGCACAGTGAGGGTAACAGAACACTGGAAAGGGTGCCCAGAGAGGTTGTGGGGTCTCCTCCTCTGAAGGCATTCAAAATGCACCTGGACACATCCCTGTCTGACTTGATCTAGGTGATCCTGCTCCAGAAGGGGCATTGGACTAGATGATCTTTCGAGGTCCCTTTTAATCCCTAATATTCTGTGATTCTATGAGATCAGAATAATTAGTACAAAAGAGGTTGCATTCCAGTGCACCTTACAAGTCAGTGCACTGCCGAATATCCATCCAAATGACTGTATGATTAATTTAAAAACAGGATGTTGAACAGCTGGTAGAGAATTTCAGAGAAGGTGTCGTTAAAAAAAGATGGATGCTCATAGAGCATTCAAAAAGGATGTCAGATCTGAATTTGACTGGCAACTAATTACCCTTAGAAGAATTTTTCCTTTCTTTCCCTGCAAATGAAGGAATTTATTTTGTGGATTACTTCCTTTTCCTGCTGTAAAAAATTTAAAGCACATACACTAAATATACTGCAATTGTTATCCACTTATCCCACACACAATTGACATCCACTTCAACTAGATACAGAAAAAATGCTATGTTTAAAAAAGAAAAACAATTCTGAACATTTTTCTGATCAAGTCTGAATGCACATAATTATTTATTTTCTTTCCTCAGGCAAGTGGGTCTATCCATTTAATTCCAAATTCACAGAATTGGAGACGTTCCACATAAACAAATACAGAAGCGTACAGGTACCCATGATGTTCAAGTCAGATAAAGTTAACTTAACTTTTGATGAGAACTTAAGATGCACTGTGATAAAACTACCCTACAAAGGGAAAGCCCACATGCTCGTTGTCATCCCAGAAAAGGAGGGAGATTACATTTCACTTGAAGACCATTTGACTATGGAACTTGTGGAATACTGGCTTGGAAACATGAAAACCAGGTATTGCTTTGACACCCATTATTCTCAATATCATTTATGTCTATTGCAGCAAAGCACAACAAAGATTATCTGGTCTTCCTAACCCTTTTCACATGCTAGCATCTCTGTGCCACCAGTATCTACAGATTAGAGGTCCTTTAATGGCCTACCTACAGACTAAGTGGCATGTGGAAGCGTCTACTCTGATGTGGTTCATCTCGGTTAGACATGTCTGTATCTGATGGCATAGTCAATGTAGTCCTTCCAAATTCTTCCACAGGCTTTCTCTCTCCTTAAATTTAGCATTGCCAGGCAAAATACGCAATAAATCCAGATACACAATCTATTTACTAAACCTTTCTTACCAGTGGAAACACAGAGTAATGGATAAATTCAAATATTAAAAAGTAAATTAAAATTATTCCCATAAAAAGTAATTCCTGAAGTGACAATTCTTTTTAATGTTCAATAAAGCAGTGTGTTGTCCTGGTATCAGAGCACTGTAAGTGCTCTGTAAAGTATTTTACACAAAAAAAGCGAATGATTTCTAGTATTTTTGGCAGTCAACGGGTCAGAGATTATAATCTTCCAGCCTAAACTCTAGCACTCTTAAATATTTGCCCCTTCTCTTTCTATGCAAAGTTTAATTCCTGAGTAGGGTGCACTTCAGCAGTCATCTACTATACAGTACAAGTTTTCATTAAACTGGTTTTTTTTTTTTTTTTTTTTTTTCCCCAAAAAGAAAAGTGGATATTTCTTTTCCAAAGTTCAAATTAGAGCAAAAATACAAAATGAAGAAATTGCTTCATGCGCTTGGAATTAAAAAACTTTTTACACATACAGCAGACCTTAGTCATCTCACAAATCAAGGATATGTAGCAGTTTCACAGGTAAGCCTTATAAAATTATTTACTATTTGGATTATAATAATATATAAATGGCCCAGCCAAGATACTGTGTTATATGCAACTGTAGGGACACTAATAGGAAAGGAATCCATCTGCCAAGTACATGCAATCTGAACACCTCTATCAGGTGTATTCAGTCAGTATTCTACTTCAGGCATGAGGTGTGTAGAAGAGGCAGTTTCATTTCATAGGTATTCAAAACCTTCCAAAAATAACCCACCACAGAAGGAAGTCTCAGTCTCAAAAATAATATGTTTGGCAGGGAAGGAGTACAATTAAACAAAAACAGTGAACAAGGAAAACACTGTAAATAACAGTCAAATGGCAAAAGCCAGAGCAAGGAAGGAATCCTAAATAGGATCTCCTTAACAAAGAACTTTAGAAAGTTGAAATAATAAAATCTCAAAAAGGTAACAGTGAGAAAGAGAAGTCAAAGCAGGCCTGCCTTTCCTTCTGCATACTTTGGCAGAGGAAAAACAATCTCACAGCAAAACATCAGCACAACACAGCTGCATTCCAACCATACACATTCCAACTTCATATACTGAAACTTTTAAAGATCACTTAGACAAAAGCAAAGGTGGTCAATGGCCAAGAAGAGAGGAACACAGCCCCAGGAAAAAAGATAACTCAGTGCCACTATTGAGGGAGAGCAAAGGTGAATTTCAGTACACTGATAGAAAACATAGGCAGAATGAGAAGCAGAAGAGACAACAAAGGACTTGACAATCACACCAATATCAAGAAGGAACAGGTCTATGTGATGAAACAGCTAGTCTGTACAAAAACCAATTTGCTGATCATAGAAAACTAAGAGGTGTGGTTAAAGAAAGTAGATAGAAGACAGCACACAGACAAACCGGTGACCTCAAGGACTGGACTGTGTGGAACAAGATGAAATGCAGTTAATGCGAAATGCAAATCGATAAAGTAACAAAATTTCTGCAAAAATCTAGATTTATAAACAGTTTAAGAAAAGGAGACTCAACTGAGATTAATCTGACACAGAATTTAAGAACATAGTTTTATAAATCTATTAAAGGAAATTAAATAATGCAACTTGTGTTAGTACAGGGTTCCATAACACTAATAAACTAGGACCATGACCCTGGAAGAGACTTCACTCAGAATCACAGAATTGGTGAGTCTGGAAAGGCCCTCTGGAAGTCCTCTGTAATGTGACCCTGCTCAAGCCAGGTCACCTAGAGCTGATTGCCCAGGGCCGTGTCCAGACAACTTCTGAGTATCTCCAAGGAGGGAGACTTCACAACCTCTCTGAGCAAGCAGAACCAGTGCTCTGTCATTCTCACAGTGAAAAAGTGTTTCCTGATGTTCAGAGGGAACCTCCTGTGTTTCACTTTGTGCCCATTGCCTCTGGTCCTATCACTGGGCACAACTAAACTCTGTCCCCTTCGTACAGTCCCTTCAGGTATGTGCACCCTACCAGAAAGAATCCTTATAAGCTACTGGTGCTGCTGTTACAAGTCTCCCTGCACCAAAACCTAGCACAAGCCTTTGTGATTTGTCAAAACTGTTAATAGGTGGTATGAGCATTTCTATACAAGTTTCAAAAACTCTTAAGCCCTGAACTACGGTTTTCCAAAACTGTGCTGTCTTAACAAAACAACGTTTCTGGGAAAACACAACACATTAGGAATAAATATTTAATGGATAAAATTGTAGTGCTTTTCAGTTCAGTTCAGAAACTATTTCACTTGTGAAGTACAATGGCACTCTGAAGCACATTTTTCCATTTCTCTTGATCGTATAACTATTCCATGGTGATTCTCAGCAGTTAACTCTCTTATGGTATAAAAAAATAAATAAATTTTAAAATCACACTTAAATAGTAGCTGCTAACTGATATTAGAATATGTGCATCAGCCAGATGGAACATCCTGTTTCTGTCAATCATGATAACCAGCCTCACTATTTAAGAAAATTTAGCAGAGAGCTCAACACTGCTGAAGTCCTTCAACTGTCTTCACCTAAGTCATTCCTAGAATTAGGATTCTGGGAGTTGGAAATACACTAGCTGACTAGGCAGTTCACTAGCCCCAAATACATGGGAAGCACCGACAGGTATGTGCAGACTCAAAGAACAAAAAGGGAAAAGAATCAAATCCTGATGGGCTGTGATTTCTGTGGTAAGGTCAGGTCCTCAGACTAACCCAGGGTTGGACCTCATTGCTGTACAAATTTACTCTGTGCTACCAGATGTACAGATTAGAAATATACAGGATAAAGCTAAGACTGATGCATTTGCCTAAGCTCTCACAAAAAAGCTATGAATGACATATCCGGCCAGTGTTTGTGACCGATTAAAACACACCTCCCACTTCAGAGAAGCTCTCCCTTGTACAGTTGAGTGTCAAAATGGACTACTATACAAATGCAATGGTTGCTTTGGGCTTCCAGTTGCAAGAGCAAATGCTCCAAGTGAGGTCTATGCTCAGAAATGTGGAAAAGCACAATGACACCTGAACTAGCATTCTCACTGTCAGTATTCTGATCATGGTGTCTGTACTAACTCCTCTGCTGAAGCTGACAGCATGTGGATCTATCAGTCTAACACACAGCACTAGATTGTACAGACCTACTCATTTTAACCCTCAATAGAAGCCTACTTCAACTAAATGCCTTGCACTTTGAAAAACACTCTTCATGTTAACACTTATTTCTGTTGCATATTTTATTTCTACATTGCATTTCAGGTTGTCCAAAAGGCAGTAATTGAAGTGGATGAAGAAGGAACAGAGGCCATAGCAGCTAGTGGGTCAGAAATAACTGCATTCACAGCACCTCCTGTCATCAAAGTGGACCGACCGTTCCTTTTTATGATTTTTGAAGAAACTTTTAAAACATTACTGTTCATTGGAAGGGTGGTTGATCCAACAGAAATGTAAACAAAGTAACAGTTTCTATTCTACGATATGTAAAAGGCTTTATTTCTATTTTATAATTTACATTAGAATAAAAAGACAGTGAAACATGAAAATGTGAAAACCTGTTCTGTCTCTCCAGTTAGCAGTAGGTCACCCTATTCATTCATTATTAATACCTAGGTAATAAGCTAAATTCACTAAGGCACAAAAGTGACAAAAACATGTCTTATAAAACCTATCATGCAAGTTAAAAAAAAAACCAAACCACAAACCTGAATACTCAAAATTCAGTATTTTGGTGTTGTCTGAATGAAAACCAGATTCATATGCCAAAATATTCAGAAAGTTCAATCCCAAACACTGCAGCTTGGTATTTCTTAGTAGTACCTCCTGTTCCAATGAGACTTAAGACCCTACTGACCTCAAATGTTAGCAAAATTTTGCCACTTAGAAAAACACAAGCAGGATCAAGCCCTAAAAGATAACTTATAGCCGCTGTCTAGAGATCTTAATTTTATTAATGTAGAAATTGCACTGAGTCTATCATGAAGTCTGAATTGACTGGAGTGTGACCTCTTTCAAGTTGTTTATTCAGAATATCAAATCACCTCATTTTCTCAGGGTACCTGATACAACTGCTTTTAAAATATTCCTTCTATTCTATCTATTCTATTCCTTCTATTAAAGATAAAATAATTCTAAAAAATAATTTAGGTATTCTGACCTTGCAAAAATCTGAACCTCTACTACTTCATAACATCAAGCTGGGCTTCTCCTAAAGCCAGAATTTCTGCATTTATTATCATCTAAACATCAGGGTCAACTATGTAACAGGACCCTGTGCCTAAATGAAGACAAACTTTAAAAGAAAAAACCACATCTCCGTAAAAGCAGGATAAATCTGTTCACAGAGTTGATCCCTAAAATCCAAAAGGTGTTGCCAAAATGTTCCAGAAAAGTATTTCCATGATTATTCAAGGAGTGCAGTGATTCCAACAGAACAGTAAGACCTTTGAGCAAATTTTAATTAGCAGCAGAATCCTATATATAAGGTATGTAACAATGCAAAAAGCTACTTTTAGATATATATAACTAACAAATCTATGTATTACTCTACTTGCTCATACAGTCTTCACAAAATTGCTGCCCAAAAGGGGGCAAGAGAGTTTTCAAAATCACTTGGTATAGAAGCTTCAAACATGTCTATCAGTAAATGCACAGACAAATGCATCCACAACAGAAGATACAAAAGATACATTACAGGGTAAAGATGGTAAACATTTCTAATTATCACTTCAATTAACCTTAGAGGTCTACTCACAGCAACCCAGACAGTGGTGTAAGCCACTCACAAAAGGATTTAGCAGTCAGACTGGTATCTGACTAGACTACAAGGGAATATCTAACGTAAGCCACATTGCAGTATGAATGTACTCAGCAAGAAATAAAATCACTCCTTCCTGACTCCAAACGACTAATAAGAGGAGTGCTGCTATAAAGAGCCACTCAATTATCACTGTACAGTTGACCTCCAGCTGTTACTCTGAATTACAGGTAAAAACAATGCTACAAAGTGTTCAAAAGTATTGCTGCTGTCCCACAGAAGGAATCCAGAAGTAAGCAGCCCCACAAAAGAAAGCTGGGATAGAGGTCTGTAGTGTGAAGGACTGATGAAAGTATACATGAGACACCAGGAATACTGTACAAGGAAGATGCGCAGACAAATAAAAAAGTATAAATAAAGCATTTAAAGATTACCTATCAGGAATTTAATCCATAGTAGGGTTACCGAATGGAGCACGTGTTACCAGCTTTACATAAATTAATCAATTAAAAATGACAAATGACAGCCAAGAAGAAACAAATGACAAATTGTATACAGAAGCCATTACATGCTTATTAAGGGGAAGAAATAGCTTGGATTCAAGTTTCTGAACTTACTGGTTGTTCTGCATTGCTCTAGTAAAGGCATCTGAGGGTCAAACAGTTCTGAGTCCTGTTCTGCAACTGAGTACTGCTGATCTGGGTTTGGTCCCTGGTAGAAGTCAGACTGAGAATAGATTGAGCAGTCTCCTGTGGCACATGGGTGAGCAGCTGCAGCTGGCATGTTGAGTTAGTTGTCCCTTGGGGAACTGGGAGTATTTGCTTTCATGAATGAGACAAAAGCAGAACCTGGGAGGAGTCAGCATAGGTTGTCTGTGTATCTGCATCAATATTGCATATTAGAAAGCATAATATTTGAATAAAGTTTTCAAGAAATCTGTGATTTACAAGATTTTATGCCAGGCTGCAGAACAAACTGAAAATCTGAGTGTTTTCACACAATCCAAACAATGTCTGTGACTAAAGACAGGGAATACAACTAAATCCAGCTGCAGTGTAATAAGCTTAAGAATTCAGACAGTAAAACACTGCTAAATCCAAAGACACATTTTGTACTTCACACATCAGAGCATACAACCAGTGTTATTACTATTTAAAATAAAAACCTTCTATAGGTAAATGCCTTTATTTGTTGTAATTATAAAAGATGCCCTGAGAAATTTATTTTCCAAGAACATGCATGTACAGCATTGTCCTAGGTTTTATTTTGAGTAAATCATCCTATTTTTACATTATAAAAAGTAACCACACACGCATATGCATTTACAGATCAGATATTCTTTATCATACACCAATAAAATTTAAAAACCACATATTTCTGAAATCAATATACTTATGCTGCTTCCATTTTGAAACAGAGAAGCTGACAATAGCTTCATAGGCTGTCAGGTATTAGCATAAATAGTACTTTTTAAAATAAAATTGCATGTTTTTCCACAGACCAGTTTTGATAGAAACATGAGCATTAATACAAACAAATGCAGATGACATTACAGAAGCATGACAGTTTGCAATAGCAGCTGATTAAAAACTAGATTCATCATTATAAATTATTCAAGAGAAAATACAATCTGAAATGCTAAAAATTAAACCAAGTATTTATACAACAAAACCTATGAAATAAAACCTTTTTTTTTATATATATCATCTGGAGATATCTGCTTTTAGATTGCTTTGAAACTTACACAGGATTTTTATGAATTTTACTTAGTACTTGTAAAAACATTACCTCCAAATTCACAGCACAATGCTACAGAAGTTTATGGGTTTTATTGACTAAACAATAGTTCTGGACTTTGGTCTCAAGTTAGGTTTGAAGATTCTTTAAAATGTGGGATTACTTTTTCATGTTCATAACAATCCCTCCTATTTCTTGCATAAAGCATGGGTGCTAAGAATTGCTAAAATAGTAAATAAGCCAATTAATTAATGGATATGTGCATTCTAAATCCAAGAATTTGAACTACAAAGGCATAATTGAAGAAAACAAAGTCCTCTCTGCAGCAGTTAAGAGCACATAGCTGAAGTTGTATTTCATAACATTTCACTACAATGTTAGAATTCTGCAACCATTACATTACTTATTTGAACACATTTTACAGCTTGGGATTTTATTTAGAAGATTAAAAGTTTTAACATTGCAAGATGCATTTTATTCACTCCAGGCATTAGAGTCCCATCTGCTGCTTGCACCTTATCACATCCGAATGCTTCTTCTACCAGTCTCTTGTTCCCTCCTTTTTCTGTCAGAAGATCTAAGAGTTTGATTTTCTGTTTTTTCTTCATACAAAAGAAGAAACACACATACTTTGTTACTGCTATATTATTAAATAAAATAACATAATAAATTGCTATTGCTGCAACATTTTGATAAAACTCTTAGCTGCTGTACTTTAAAACTTACTAGCTGCTCTACTGTATCCACTGAAAAAGAGAAATGGACACAATCTGAGGGCACTCTTCACAAGAAGGGTGCATTTCTCCATTACATTTTCTACAGAAGTTCATGTAAAGATCCCTCTAAATGAGATGGTTAAGGTAGTACCAGCAGCCTACTCATGGCTGCAAATAACACCAGGGTTTTCGAGCTTAACCCATGATCAATTTGGGCAAAGTGGAGACAAGGAAGGGGAGAAGCTTGGAGCTATTTATTTTATAGCATAAGACAAGATTGGACTGCTTGATGGAACACAGTGTTTATGAATCATGTCAATTTCTGCATTGGGATGATTCATGATCTAACTGTTAACTCTTCAGCAGAAAGTCAGAAGAGCACATTTGCTCTGCAAATTAACTTAAGCAAGCTCTCTTGTGATTCCTATTCTAAAATGTGCTTAAAGCAGGTATTCAACTCCTCTGTGATTCCACCATTAAGCTATACAGGTGAATCTTTAGAGTAACTTTTGTATTTTCTATTGCCAGATTATTATCTAATGTCTAGCAAATGATACTGATGCTAATGGTCATCTGGCCTGTTACCTGCTTGTGAGCACTGGATCAGGATTTACTGAGATTTCTTTTTATTGGCTTTTTTTTTTTTTTTTTTTTTTTAAGAGAATACTTTTAATTGGCACACATCTCTGAAATGAGACAAACAAAATGTTTGAACTCATGAGTGTGTTAAGTAAAGACCTCAGATCTGCATGAAAGTAACTTTGGGATCTGAAAAAATTCTGGAACTATATGAATGTAAGAAATCAGAAATTCTTCATTCCTGCAAACTACACTATATTGTCAAAAGCAAAGACTTGCCAGTATTTAGTAGAGCAGTTTTATGGAAAATATTACACTTAAGTAATTAAAAAATATTTTATCCAAACTTGCATTACTTTGACCTGCCCAATCTTCCATTCACAAACACACATAATTACTTACAAAAATGAACATTAAAAGTTGCCTTACTCATTTTGCAGAGCAAATATACTAAAAGCTATAAATTGCCTGAATTAAGATGGTCAGTGCAACGTTTAACTATCAAATACATAAATTTACATGATGATATGGTCTAAATATATGTCAATTATTATTTTCTCACAAGTTTTTCTGCCATAAGGAGTCCATGAATGGTGACACTCATTCATGAGCACCTCTTCAATTGCACCTCTCATTGTACAATTTTCAAACTCTTCTCTCATTCAGAGTAATTTCTGCGAACTGCTTATATATTTGGATATAATTTTTTTCCATTATTCATCTTAGAAAAGAATGTTTCCTTGACACTTTTTTTTTTTTTTTTTTTTTTTTGTATGTGTATATTTAGCACCAGGACTGATTTTCTGAACAAATGGAAGATAAAAGAGGGACACCTGACATATCTGTGGTCAACAAGGTTATGCAGATGAATGTATTTACCACCAACCATTCCTGTACTTGTATCTTTTAATACCTCCTGTAGAGCTGCTTCATTTTCTTATGAAAACAATTATGTTTTGGGACAGATTAGAAAAGGGGAAATTGAATCTACAGTACAGAAGACATGCCAACTTGAGAGATATGTCTTCCCATAAGAACACAGAAGATAAAAACTCATATTCAGAACTAAATGTAAGTCATCCTAAGCCTGCTCTTCTTTCTCCAGAAAAGTTTTTCTTCCCCCAGCATACCCTCTTGGCTTCTAACACTATGCAGTTTTAGGAATTTCTGAACCAGAAAGAGCATCCAGATTGTTCTGTTTGATCAGATACCTACTTTCAAAAAGCCTACTCTTAAGGTATCCAATGGGAACTGGTACACTGAGACTTGAAGCTGAGTGTCTTACATTTCACATTCCTGCCTGAAGACAAGGGTACAGACTGCTCTCTGTGTGTCTTTTTGTGTCTCTCTGTACTCAAACAAAAGATAGCAGTTTTATTTTAAGTGACAGATAGAAAACCCTTTGAAATCTGGAAAGGTTTTCTGTGTTGTTAAAAAGAAAAAAGTCTAACTAATCTTTGCATCTAATTGTTTTGTGAATATTAATCCATTTATTTTCCCCAAATCCTTGTGAGACAGATGAGTAGTTGGACTTTCTGTAATGGCTGCTAAAAGTTTAAAACATTTGAACTAACTTGCTGTAATTTGAACTAATATACAGTGATTAGAGGGAAAGCACATGGGTTTTTGAGCACATCTAATTTTTCTAAACATGTAGCACTGCAGGTCATTTTACATACTCAAGATACATATTCCATTTGCTTTATAGATAGCTGAAAATGTCAGCATGTCTACTAATATAACTATTGAGTTTGAAATCATGCATTTTGAAATCATGACTACCTAATAATCACCTATAAATTATAAAGTCTGAAGTACTGTGAGTAGTATTTAAGAGAAGGCATTAGACTCTGCCAAAGACAGGAATAGAGGGCAGTTTGACTTGGCACCTTAAGGTACTTTTGTTGTGAAATCACTGACTCAGCACGAACAGTCCACCTTCATTTGCTACTTATCTTCCAACATTTTTTACCAAAAACAATGCAGTTTTAAAAAAATAGGTCACTATGCAAGCCTGATTTCATTCCGTAACAAATATATCTTACATAGTAAAGGTAAAATTACAGTAGAAAAAAATCATATGTGATCATAGAGCAAGAGACTGTAACATAATATAATGTATACAAGTAGCTGAATGCAAGCTGTTCAGAGCACTTTTACATTTGTTACACTTCTGGGTGTTTTATTTTACATTGTAGGAATTTTATTAACTTATTCCTGTGAGTAAAGTTGAAGAAGGCTGTTTTGGTTTGTTTTTTAAAAGGAACTTGAAAATACTGAAGTGGTAAAACTGAGTCATACAGATATTTAATTCACCAGAAGGGATGACTCAAGATATCACTACTGTTTCCTCCTTATACCTGGCAAACCAGTGTAAGGTGTTTCCTCTTTACTATTTGGTGCAGGCTCCATTATCTTAGACCCATATATCACAGCCTCACATTCTGGACTCTCCTTTCATTCTCCGTCTCTTGATACCTATTTATTTCCTCATACTTTTCAGCTTCTAGTTCCTACTACACTTAAGTGTACCATCCCAAACAACCTCCCTTTCTTGCTACAGATGACTTCTTTCCTTTATCTATTCTGCCTTGGCTACAAAGGAAATCTCTGATAGCAAAGAAAAGTCTCAGTCTGAGCACCTAAAATTACAGCTAGTCCAATGATAGTAATTTAGAACAAGATTTTGTAGTGCGAAAGGAATCTGCAGGGAGTAAGCTGCTGGAGTCTAAGGAGATTTGACTAAGTATACATCACAGCAAACTTGAAGACTGTTACGCTTTTATCCCAGGAGCAAACAAATTAATCTTTTATTTTGTTCTTGAAAAGAAGTTGAACGGTTTAGGCTGTTGTTTAAAGAAAACTAGCCAGAGGGAGATTCCTACCCTTGAATTCCTACCATTGAATGAAGGCAAAGAAGGCAGCCTTAATAAAAAGCAGAAGTACCAGTTCATCACCACTCTCAAAATTCATCATAAAATTGTTATGTTATAATGCATAAACATATATAAGTACATAAAACAAAGGAAAAGGAAAAAATAAATCACCTACCAATACCTACATTTTATTTCTCCAACTACAGGGACTAAAACACTGTGACTGTATTTAGTATATATCAAATGTGCTGATCTTCACTTTGTCCCATTCCACCCTCCCCATAATGTACCAGCTGAATGCAAATGTGCAGAAGAAACAATGTGAAAGACTAATTAAAAAGGAATGCAATCTTAAAAACGTTTATAATTGCACACATCGCATTTCTACCCTGGTATTTCAGTATTTCAAAATCTGGGTGCAGAAGTATCATAAATATAGGCTTAATTTTACACTGCTCTTTTGAGTGCTCTTTGAAAATGTTACCCATAAGCTTGATTTAACCTCTTACAACCACTTACATGCTTGTCTTTCGGGACTGACCCTCTTTATTTCCATTGTTCTTCTGGTCAGCTGAGTTAAATAAGCTGCGAGAACTGGAAGGGAAGGCAGCATTCCCACTGTTACCAGTGGAATGACTTCGGAATGAATCATCTGAAATAAAGAGGTGCAGCTTAGACAAAGAATTTTTACTGAAAAAAAAACCACTGAGTAAACAGAATGTTCTGTATTTTATGTGGCAATGGTGGCATACTTCCTATGGCAATTATCCAAAAGTTTAACATTCTGTAAGGAAATGGTTTAAATTTAACATTTCTTCAAGTATTTTTATGAAAACTCTAAATAAAGGTAATTAGAAGACACATTTTGGAAGAGAAGATTAATACATTTAATATATGAAAATAGCGGGATTTAACTGGCAAATCTTTAGCTGCTTAAAATGTAGCTATGTCATCTAAGATAATTGTCTAGTCTCTATTGGTATTGAATGGAAAAAGACAGGTTTCTCTAGAGAGAAATTAATCTCATTCTAACCTTTATCTAACCTAATCATCCAGACTCTTCAACAGCAAATGGAGAGAGGGGGATTTCCAGACAGCCATTTCTCTCTCCTAATTTAGTAGAAGTTATCTATAATATCCCCTTCTTCTCATAAAATGGGTGGAGGCAAACTGCAAATACAACTTTTATGACAACCAAAATGCCAATCAAGAAATGTCAAACTCATTTTATTTTCACTACTTCAAATGTAACTTTAAACAAACATGTCACAAAAAGAAAAAGGAAAAAAAAAAATCTGAAAAAAATGGACTGACTAGCACTGAAATGTATTGGATATCTACTATTCTATGTCCTCTAGGAGAATGACATCTTGCAGTATGCCTGTTTAATGAGACATGTCTTCAGCACCCTCACAAAAAAGTAATGTAAAATATAATATTATATAATAATCTACTTACCACTAAAGGATAACATACAACTCTTTCCCATTCCTGATACTGAAGATGTGTATCCTGGAGCAGAGCTTTTACTTCAAACCAAACAAAACACATAGATTATTTCAGAAAAGTGTTTCCATTTTGTATCATTCTGCTGTTTAATAATATTGGAGATTATTTCCGAGTTTATATGAAAAAAAATAAATGAGAAAGTGATGCTGAATCTTCTTTAACACACATAAGAATTTAAATTTAGCAGTTCATATTGAACAACACTTTTAATATATGATAAAAGTTGATGTATGTTGACTTGAATTCATAACAATTTGTAGGCCTCAGCATGCCTTAAAATGGTATGTCTTCCTCAGTTAAAAACTGCAAACCTTAATCAATTAATCAAAAGCTGAAACTTGACATGAGCACATCACTACTTTTATAGATCCATGTGCACATAATTTCTTAACAGTTGTCTATTAGGTAAACAGTTGTCTATGAGATAAGCAATGAAGATAATAAAAATACTTAGGACACTTGTCTATGCTGCTGTATTTGGGATGTAGTGCTTGAGTATTGAAAGACTGGCTTCGAACCAACTTGGATTTTTTGTCTTCTTTGCCTAAAAGTATAAGTAGCAGAAATTTTAAACATGGTTATCATTGCATTTCCTCAGTAATTAAGAATATATTTCAATATAATTTCCTGTCAACCTGATATTTCAATAAATATTTCAATAACTATACCTAAACATATGTGCATAACATACATAAACATATGTACATAAACTTTATGTCACCTAATTATATACTACAATATAAAAGCAAAGTAAAAGCCACAGAAAACACATTCCATTTTTGGAGTGGAATCTTTTCCTATGTGCAGTAGGAAAAACTTTGGCCCATAAATGCCAACATCAGCTTTTCTGGGTTTTAACCTGCTGTTAAGAGATCAAAGCATTTTAGAAGAGTTTTTAAAGAGTTCTTACCCGCTGATGTACCAGAAGAGCTTCCAGGAACAGAGAGAGTGATACTTTTTGCCAACAGTGATGTTTTACTGTCTCTACCTATAAAAAAGACCAGTATAAATACTTCTCTCAAAGCTTAAATTTAGATAAAGAAAGAGGATGTAACATATCACAGTCCCGGGATAAACAGTAATAATAACTAATCCAGTGCTACTAATACCTCAGAAATGTCACAGGAATTACATTACTTCTCAAAATCAAGTGTAAAGTGGGGTTTTTTTCTGCTCCCTTCTACCTTTGTTGAAGAGTAATGCATGCATAAATAATATGTACAAAAATAAAAAAACTTACGCTTCTTTTCAAACATTTTATCGTTAATATTTGTAGATCTTCCTTCATTTTGCTGCTTCTCTTTTTCCAGTTGTTCCTAAAAATGAATAATTTTCTTACTTATTACTCAGAAAAAATAAATAGTGTTTCAACTAGGGATTGCCTCTAAATCACCAAAATAACAGTTAATGTCTACTCTCTCATACTATTAGTACAACCCTTAATGAACATCCAGAGAATCAATTAAACAGTACAGAATGAAATCTGTATATCCTATATTTTTTTTTTTAATTTGTATATCCTATACAAAAATCACAACAAAAAAGTAATTACTTTAATTATGAAGGAACTTCAGGTTTTAATTTTTCATTTGTAGTTTATTATTATAATTATGCCTGGCTTTCTTTTTTTAAGAAAATATAATTTGACATCTGACAATGTAAAGCTTTTATGCTACACAGATATTCTGGTAATAGAGCTGTCAATATTTGTAATTCTAACATACAAATCAATGAATGTGTTTTTCTCAATTGGTAAGGTCTGTCATGCTCAAACTTTTTAAAGGTCTAAAATTAACATCTACAGTCGAGAGGACTTTATGTAAAACAAACAAAAAAAAGTATTACAAGTCTTCAAGTTTAAGGAATTTATTTGCATTTCTGTAAAATTAGCTAGCCTTCTCATGGAATTGAGAAAATCAGCTGCCCAAGAGAAGGTCTGCCTATCTATTGACCTCTTTTAAGAGCACATCTAGGGAGAGAAGACAGCATGACCATAGCTACATAAATAATTTCAGAAGCAACAACTTGCTTCAGGATTCTTGATGAATAGCTATCACTCTAGCTTCAAAAAGTGATATAATAATAGCTTATTTTCTGTACTATGTTCATAATAAAAAGTGCCAAGTGAACTGTTTCATTTCACTCTAATTACTACCCAAGTTTAAAAAAAAAAAAAAAAAGAGGCAATGAATTCAGGTCAAGGTTGCTGGAATACAGTTTCAACTAAGTCAGTTACTAAAATTAAGGAAACTTATTAACATATTCAATATTAAAATCTGTAGCAGTCAGATACATCTAACTGGGTTCAATGGCTCCTCATGTATTTGGGACTGCAACATGCCACCATTACTGTGTACATCTCCAGTTCCCCAGAAGCATGCCCCTCAGACAATGCTTAACAAGACCTTTGTGATACGGATCGTATATCCACATCAACGTGATATATCACAAAAATGTAGGTGCTCTTCTAAAGTCTAGCTGTATAAATGGGGTAAAGATTGACATTTTCATACAATACACAATAGCACAGCCCCAAATGCTTTCACTACGAAACATGAATAGTATCTACCTAAAAACTGCCAAAGCTAAGTTCAAGTCTTTGAATATGTGTATGCATGTCCTGAGAACAAAGCCTGAACCTTTGTCTCAAGCTAACAGGAGGTGGTAGGAAGTACATGAGACTGGGACAGGTATCATGGAATTGAGAAAAACGGCTGCCCAAGAGAAGGCCTGCACTACCTATTGACATCAAAGTGGGCCACAAATGTAGGCTCTGTAGCAATGCCTCAGAGCTCTGAGCAACCTGCTCTAGTTGAGGATGTCCCTGCTCTCAGCAGGGGGGTTGGACTGGATGACCTCTAGAGGTCCCTTCCAACCCAGACGTTTCTATGTTTCTGTGTTTCTAAGAGGGCCTCCTGCCTCCTCTTATATTAGGTATGATCTTCATAAGGCTTCACCAAAATATAGAAAAAAAAAAAAAAATCTAAATCCAGAGGTGATACTTGTTACATCTCCAGATTTATTATCTTTAGGTATATAATTTGGTAAATAAACCTCTTTTGAATCAAAATCTAGAAAAGGTCTCATAGCCATGTTGGATTTATCCTAAAAGTCTACCTTGTACTACTTTTAGTCACACTCAGAAGAAATCAGAGGAAAAAAAAGAGAACCTTACACACAAACTCCATCCAAATGGATTACATATTACAGATTCCAGCAGCCCAATAAAAGTGAGGTTCCACATTCCCAGCTCCAGCCAGTACCAGGTTTGACCATGTACTTCCAGCAGACACGCACAGCACAAAGGGCTCCTGATGCTGGTCTCCACTACAGACCAGGACAAAAGTACATTACTGCAGTGTAATGTGCCTCATGAACACAAACACACACATGCACATGGGTCTCTCAACCAGCCCTGAGACCTTACTGTGTCTCCAGTAGTTGGCTCGGACCTGCTGGTGGACCCAATGGTCCAACTCCAGTCTGGACTGTGATGTGACACCAATACGTAGTGCTCTATATATACACATGCACATAGAAAAGAGTTCTCACCCAGGAAATTACGACTAGTTCCTTTATTCCCTTATCCTTCTGTCTTCCTATGCTTGTTCCTCCCCAAACCACCTCAAATACTCTTTTACCTTTCCTTTGGTCCTTCCCCTATATATTCCATCGTAAGTCCTGAACAACTCCATAATGCTCTTCCCCTCTATCCCATAATGATTCTCATGGAGCTTATCACTTTCCTGCAGCAGACTCAGGAGAATCCAGGTCAGGCTGTTCCATTTCTCAGATTATTAGGATTTCCCCACATATCACCACTCCACTGGGTCCCTTTGCATTTGCAGAGATGAGTCTTATCACACAAAATAACTTCACTCCCACTTAAAAGTAAAGCTGGAGAGGATTGCACCATTGTCTGCTTCATACCTCAAACACTTAAGAGTTAAGGTCCTGCAATATGAACAAAACGATATTTGAAGAATTGATTTGTAATGGCCATAATGACTTGCCTTGACCAATTAATGGCAGCTTCCCCATAGATAGTATATTCTAGGAAAAAAAAAATAAGAATAAAAAAAAATTAAGTCAAATTGTCAGCTTCAGCAAAGGCTAACACATTGTTACTTCTATTACCAAAGTGCCTAATCATAAGCCACACTTATTTGGGGTAAAATCTCTGTAAATGCCGAACAAAGTTTCTGATCCAAGAGGCAACACATGAAAGAAAATGAATACACTTTCTTACACAGGAGTACAGGAACACGGCACTTGATAGCCTGAGAGACAGGCTCTTTTCAAGTTTCTACTGACATCATGAAAGAAAAATATATAACTGTAAGGTTACTCCTTCCCCGAAAGGAAAAGCAAAGAGCTGATGGTGCATATACAAGCCACCACAGCTATTTTAGATGAATCAAGAGACACTGATTTGCCACAAGAATGATCTTCAAGATAACACGGTCTTCATCTGTATCCCAGAGACCAATGAATTTGCCTAGAACTTGAGGGGAAATAAATAAATAAATTAATACAGTCTACACAAAAACCTCTGCAAAGGCAGGGAGAATCTCCATCTCACCAAGTTTGGACCTTGGCAAGAACCACAAGCTCCAAGATGCTGTGTTCCATGCACCTCTGAAACTGTCATGGTTTCCTGACATCTGTCTTGCTTCATACCATTAAAAATATACCACCTTCAGCAATAATCGTTTTAAGTTACTGACCTGAAAGATCTACAAGCCCGCTCACGTAACACTTCATCCTTTTTTCTGTCTGCTGTTAAGGTTCTCTGGGCTCCTCTCTTTTCTGAATCCTTATCATGTCTAAGCTCACCCAACATGTCTAGTCCCTCCTCCACCTAGTCTCCTCCTCCTCCTACTTTCATTTTGAAATTTCGTGCCTTTTTTTTCCTCCAGTCTCCATTATTCCCATTCTCTTTGTCTATCAATCAGTACCTTGCAGATAGGTTACAAAATGCATTTAGCTACAACTGTTCCAGTTGAGAGCTCAGTAAAAGTTCACATCATTAAAAAAAAATTAGTTCCACTGCCTACCCAAACAGCTAACACACAAGTAACAGATTTTAATACACTTTCAAGACAACTGCAAACCAGCCAAATAACATGTCACATATTCACAGACTAAGCAGTCGAGTGAATTCATAGATTAACTGACCACAGATTTAGAACAACTGAAAATTATAAAATAAAAACCTAAAAATTGTGCAGTTAAAAAAGGTCACTATTCCCACAGTGCTATTATAGGCACCACTAACTAAATAAAAAATGCAGAACTACTTCAATTTTTTTTTTCTTTTATTTTCTTTTTTTTTTTAATTAAATGGTTTCTCCATTAGACAACTCAAATCCATACTGTTGCTTTGCCTTTGCTGTGCACACCTACACGTGACAGAACAGAATTCACAGCCCAGGGCTGGAAGACAGGCAGGACTGCACTACTCAATCCATAAACTGCTCAGGCTCATGAAGAGAGAGCACCTTCAGATGGTCACGGTGCCTGACCCTGCAAGGAAAGATGCTACAGAAAGTCTGTCTGTGAATCTCTGAAAAGCAATGACTTTTTTTTTTGGCCTGTAATTATGAGTTCCACAAATAATTAGTACACACTTGCATGTTTCATACTGCTAGTATTTACAGTAAGACTTTTTTTAAATAACCAAGATACGTAATTTCCAAGAATTCCTTCAGACTTTTGCACTAAACTACCTTGGGTTACCTTCACATGACAACAGGGTAAGACAACATGGTCACTTAGGTAGCAACACATGTTCACCTGCTGCAGCTACTGTGTGCATGCTCTTACATAAAGGAACTGTAAATTAAAAAAGAACTTCACTACAACATCACTATTTCACAGCAATTAGTAGCAGCTTTCCTCCCTAATTGTTCTGCAAAGTGAAGAACTAAAACTTCCTGGGCAATCTGTGGTAGTACATAACTTTATTTTGGCTAGGATACTTAATTTATAAAAAGTGTTATTCCTATGATGAAGCATCACTGACTTCAACTGACCTTGAATCTTTAATCTTATAAGAAAGTAAGCCTTCTAAGATACAGCAGTATCTTCTGGTACCTAAATGTGTCATTTAAAGTGAAGCTACCACAGACTCATGGAGTTAGGCTTAGCATGGGATTATAAAATGTGTTCTGGATGTCTTGGGAGTTTTGGAAAAAAAAAACCCAACAAAACAAAACCAAACCAAATCTCAGTTACATGCTAAGCTTTGTGAAACTGAAAGAAAAAGCATACCAAAACAACTGTCTGCAAGCAATTTTCTGCTTTAAAAAGGGATATTCCAAAGATGCCCCCATGAAGCTAGAATAGGGTACTCTCCTAGCATACATTTCTGAAACTCATAGTTAAAAACTACATGCCTTGTGCACCTCTTGGTTTCACAGCTGTGGCACAACAGCTAATCTAAAACCCCAAAAGTAAAGATTTTTTCCACAGTTCTCAGAAGACAAAACTCAGTGCTGGTTCAGTTGTTGCAATGAATCTCAAGTACCTTCCTGCCTGGTAAGAGAACAGCTGATATAAAATTGACACTCCAAATGAAAACAGTTTGCATTTTACAGTTTGCAGTGGGAGGGACAGTCACATGGCATCCTCCCTTTTTGACTATGGAAACTTGTACAGACCCCTTAGTCAAAAGCAAGGCTGTCAAAAAATATACTACTATTTGAAATCAATTTCTCCCCTTAAATGTCTTACAGAACACAGATGTGTTGGCAAGGTTGGCACTAAAAAAACCCCACGGTATTCATCCAACTGCCTTGATTTTGTTATGCCTCAACAGTCACATGCTCAGTTGAGACCTCTATTCTGTTTATGCCTTTGAGTCAGTACAAAGCTTTTTGTCACCAGCACAAGCAGCAGTTTTTAAATGTTTTCTTGCAATACAGAGAAACAAAATAGCTCCTGTAGAAATAATTCACCAAAACTAATAAAAATAAAAGGAAGTCTTCAAAATCAATAAGTTAGTAACAGCATATGAATGTCCATAGTCCATACAATATAAGCTGTGTTCTTTTTTTCCAAACCTTAGATAGATAACCAACATACAACATCTTAACAAGTAAAATGAAATTGAACCGTTAATAACTACCCCGTGCATGCTCCTAGCCTGGAGCAAACAAAGTAGCTAAGACCACGTTTTTACAGGTTATCTTCCACTAACAGCACTATAAAATCATTGCAATTACCTAACTTACAGGCACTAGCTGCATCTGCACCATAGATTACAAAGCAGCATTATGACCACTTTTCAAACTCAGTTTCCAAGCAACTCATTTGTTAGGAGAAGCATTATTTTCAAAAAGAAGAGGTACTTAAAGGTATCTTTTAGACACTCCACGGGTGAAACATAATTGTCAGCTTGAAGCCCAATCTATACAAACTGCTGGAAGAAGGGGGTGAAAAACTAGCTGTCCACTATTTTGTTTCACCTGTAAATACTATCATCTGAGACATCTTAAGTGTTCTCAAGAAGAACACCACATATGTGTGGTCTTAACATCAGGTAAGTCATCACTGGTGCAGTTACTGTACTACAAGCAAAATTTTTTCACTTATCACTGGCATCAGTAAAGATAAAAGCAGAATTTTTCAACAGGTTGTGCTACAACTCATCATAAATCACACTAAATAGGGATACTTGCAACAAAATGTTTATTAATACAGAATATTTCTTCTAAATTGTCATTCATTATATGTTAAAAATACTGTTTGAGTATGAGAGATTTCTGAAATTAATCTTGGGAGTTATTTTCCAAGATGATGCTTTTATTACAGTTGTGTTAAAAAAAATTCAATACACCTGATCCTGAAACAAGAAAAACAGTGGATGAAAGCAACGTGGGGTTTTTTGGTTTGTTCTGCTTAAATATTCATTCTACAGCCCCCTCCATACTCGATCAGCAGGTATGGGTTACTGTCTACTGCTATCATAAGCTTAGGAAAAAGGTTGGAGGTCAGTTATCCCAGAATCTGCCCACCCTGTTGTGGCTGCACTTATTTCAATGCCTGTAATGATATATATTTATCCCATTTGATACCCTCTATAAAATATGATTGTTTGCATACAGAGCAACTGAGTCTGTACCAGTCAAAAAAAAAAAAAAAAAAAAAAAAAAAAACAGGAAAAATTTACCAAACTCTCAGGGGAAAATTTGTTCTGTCAGATACAACATGCAAGATACCTCGACCCGTATTTGCACCTCCAAGGAGGAAAGAAAAAACTGGAGCAAGATTAAAATTCTAGACCCCTCCCTCTTTTCCACTCAGGACTTCAAGGATAAGATTAGTCACACACACAAACACTCTGAATAAAGACTGGTTGTTCTTTCTATCAGGTGCAGCAGGAGGCACGATGAAAAGAAAGAATCCAGGACAGGCAGTTCTCCAGCTGACTCAGTGTGCTAAGGAGAGACGGAGACAGAAAGGTCTAAGTGAAGTCAGGTGCCACTTGACTAAGTACCATTCTCATTTTTCTCCTACATCATTTTGAAGCATTTGCAATTGTGTTGTCCATTCTGAGAGCCATGTTGAATGTATTAAATTTGCACTCTGTTTTCTCCTGTTTTGAGTTGTGATTTTAAAGTAAAGAAATAGCAGTGAATTTTTCATTCTACCACACAGCAAATAAACAGCAGCATGCTACCAAACACCTCAGCTGTCTGTTGTATCCTTTGGATAACTGAAGGAGTTATCATAAGCACCAGGTCGCATTGCAGCTGAACGGTCCCAGCAGCGAAGCCGTATGACAGGCTAAGAAACTCGGAAACCGCCCACACAAATGGAGGGGTTTCTGCAGCTGTCTGGACTTCCAGAGGTTTTGTGACCCAACCTAAGTACTTTCTCACATGTGCAGCAGAAACTCCTACTGGGCCTCTAGTTACTCAGGAATCTGGACATCAGCACCCACTCATTATATCCTTTCTGAAAAATCTACAGGGCATGTACAGTACCTCCTAAAAGCACTGCATTTGTTATACACATCCTGACCAGCTCTACTGAAAGCTTAGATCTCCCAAAGTTATCAGACTTGCTACACATGGAATAATCCCAGAAAAGTGATTTAAATGTCCTTTAAGCACACTTAGCAGTCAAACTAGCTCCTGGCAAGTACTTGTAGGCATTAGAGAGTCTTTACTGTCAAGCTGCGTGCCGATGTCAGACATGTTTGATCAGCCTTTCACTACTCTGTTCTCTAATCCACAGCCACATTTGACAGTTGCTGTTACCACAATTTGGCTAAGGGCATTTTCAAATTCAGCATTTAAATAACTTTACCTCTAGGCAGATGCCCTACTCCATATATTTGGTTTATGTGGCAAGGTTTCGGTAGCCAGGGAGGGGAGCAGAGAGAGGCTTGCAGGGGTGGTTACTGTGAGAATACACCACAAGCTGCTTCCATGTCAGACAGAGCCAGATCCAATTCTGCAAAGGACTCAATACACTTGGCAAAATTTTTTTACTTTTAAGTGACTGCTGAATTTGTCTGAGATCTTACGAGGATTTTATTTTTTTTCCTTAATGATTCTACGATTTCATTTATAAATTATCATTCTACTTCATAATGAAAATTATCACTTTCATGAAGTGGATAAACCTCTTCAGGTATGATCCTTAGAATTCCTTTTAATGAAACACCATAACAATCAATAAATGCTATTCATTAAGAAACACAAAAAACTGCACACACAAAAGGCTAAGTTGAATCCTTAGAATATACAACTTCTCTTAAACAACTTCAAACATTTCAGTGGTGTCACTGGTTAAAAACGACTGGTTTCAGCTGCTGCAGTGGTGCCCTGTGACCTATTAAGGCCAGCGTGGGTCATAACATGATTACAGAAATTGAATTCTAGTTTATTTATCAAAAAGCAGTCCTCCTATCAATCACACAAAGTAACCTTGGTACAGGTGTCTCAATTGCTTCTGGCCTTAAACTGAAACATGGTAACTTCTTATACATACCATGTAGATGTTTCATCAATTTTATCACAACAGTCTGACCTTCTGTGCTAGTTCCTATCTCCATTTGTTTCTTTTAATCTGTTTAGTAAGCATGTATGACACCTCGTAGCATCAGCTTACCTACATTATTTGATTCAGAAGTTTACGATGTGAGGACTAGAGAGGTTTAAATCTATTCCCTGCAAGCCCCCATTTGCACAGAAAAAAGCAAGTATCAGACAAAGCTCTGCAAGCTAAAAATAAAGTAACAGTTCCTATTAGCTAGAAGTGATGTCCTGCAGGGAATAAATGCTCTTTTTCTTCCTAAACAGTAATTTAGTTTAAATATGGCATCAAATGTAAAGGTCTGCTAATTTTATGAAGAGTCATCTCTTAAAACTGAAATTATTCAATTAGACTTAACAAACAAACATTTACTTAAAATTATCTTAAAGCCAAACACCAAAATACTTGGAACATAAACAGGAAATAAAATTAACTTACAATTTACTGTGCCTCAGAAACAAAAAAGAAAAATGCTAGCACAGACCATGACATGAAGACTGTAATATTTCAAGTACTGGCTTTAAGGACCACATGGAAATAACCTATTCATATGCAACTTGGATACTAACATGCTGTTAAAAAAAATTAGTCAAAAAAGAACAAAAGTAGTCAAAAAAGAACAAAAAGAACACCGATACAAAAAATCAAACCAAACAAACAAAAAAGAAACAACAAATCAGTTTTCTCTTGCATTAAATTTAATCCCACAGAATTCAGATAACCAAGTTTTCTAAAGCCTAGGAGCTTATCTGGGAAAGAAAAGCTAAATAATAAACTTTAACAGTTACAGAAGAAAGTAAGAAAAAGATTGCAGTTTGCAAAGGAAGCAAAAAAAAATGAACTGGATAAAGTAAACATTGCCTGGCACAGAAACAGAACTACTCCGTAATGAACATCAAAGGTGCCAAAAAAACCCCTATGCTCTCAATACCTTCAGGCCTCAAAGTCCTAGTTAAATCCAATGATACATTTTGCCATCACTGTAAAGAAAAGAAACATCCAGATGAGAAGAGCTGCAGGCTGAAGATCACATGGAAACACATTACCTCACAATGCATGAAGAATTTCATCCCCTTTTTCACCCATTTTTCCCTTATTCTTCTCCTAGAACTGCATCATTTTGCTTTTGGAGCACAATGCCACTGGTGGGGCAGATACCTTTCTGGTATTTTTTTTCCACACTTAAAAACTTGTCAGCCAGAACAAACCAGCTCAAGAAGCAAATACTCTCCTAGAAAAGAACTAAAAATGTCCTGTCAACAGGAATAAAAGAAGCGGAGAGAAGCAATCTCATTCTTCAGCAGCAAGGGCCAAGGAGGCAGGCTCTGCTACCATACAGCCCAGTGCTTCCCACTCCCTGTTCTAGGCACACAAGCAAATCAAGAAAAGCAATATGGGGAAGAAGGGCAGTAACAAACACCACTCCTGATGTACACCAAACTATCACTGGCTAAATGGGAATCGTGTAACATGGCATATTAGTTCACCTACCCTTTCCTATTAAGATGTGTGTTGAAACAAAAAAAAAGAAACATCTTGGTTAACAAGCTTGGAGGACTACATCCTTTGCTTTTCCCATGTCTACTACACTGGTGATCAAAAGAAAGAGATGAGGAAAAATAACCCCAAAGGCAGTATGAATGAAACAAAGCTACCCATTTCTTTGACTAAAGACTAACAGCAGTTGGCTACATATTTTTAAATACTGAACTGATCATCTACAGCTGAGGTTTGGTAATCTGGCCCTTCTCCCTGATCAACCTCACCCAGGAGGAAAGAGGAGAACGTACATTCTTCCTATCAAGAGGCAGCACTTCACGCCAGCAATGTCACCTACAGAGGCAATGTCACAACTTCTCTTGCAGTGCATGCAAGAAAGTTTCCATTTCCTGTGCAGGCACCCAGGCGGTTAATGCAAGCGCCAGCAGCGTGAAGACTCTGCCCAGCAGCAACGTGCCAAGTGAGGTGAGGAGAAAAAGAAAAAGCCTTCTCTGTAAAGACACATGGATGACATTGTTAAAAATAAAGGGGTTTGTTTTATTTTTATTTAACTAATCCAAGTAGCTAAGAGAAAAAGCAGCAACACTGTCAACCTTACCCATCTTTTTACTAAATTAATTACCCTGCATTTAAGTACTATTCTTTTTTTTAAGTATATGTCCAATCCTCAGATGACGTAAGAAAGCACTCAAGACCATTTTCTCTGTAGCAGGATATTCTTATATTAGCTTCCCTGGAGAAGTGCTGTATACTTTTCTACAGGGGAAAAAAGGACGTTTTAAACAGCAGCTCAATGGACAGGGATGATGCATGGAAAGCATGTTTAATCCCATTTGCTAGTGAGTATCACAACCTCTTCAAATAAATAATGGAAGAAAATTTAGATGCTGATATATAGATACATAGAAATTAGCATCTTTTTTAAACACATTCAAAGCAAAAAGCTTGTCTTAATTCTGCTCTGCACCTCCTCTCATTCACACACCTCAAAGTGAAAAGAAACCAACAAATCATGGGGAAAAGAACGACAATAACTAAAACCACGTGTTCTGTAGAGATCTCTCAAGATTCAAGGCATTTATTATACTATGTCCACTTTTTGGTGGACAAATAGGTTTGCTTGCAACTTATTTGACACAGTGTATCTGAATTTCCAAAGTGATCTAAATGTTCAACATCAAAGGTTCTTGAAAAAAAAATAATAAACTGACATGAGATGAGAGGAAAAACTTCCTCTGCAGCAGCAATTGATTAAAAAGAAAAGAAACAGAAGTCAGTTTTGTCATTCAAGAGAAGTCATCAGGGAGCAGTTCTATAATCTTGTGCAGCTCTATTCATAGATTATCTAGAAAAGGAGGTGAACAGTGAAGTGACAAAGCTTACTGATGATATAAGCTAGCTGTTCAAGTAAAAACAGTGAAGACTATTTGTGGAGAGTACAGGTAACTTCACAAATGGTAACAGCCTATTAAGACAGCAGATAAAAAACATAATCCACAATATAGATACATAAGCATAAAGCAATGCATACAGGAAAAATACTTTTGTAAATTTACATATATAAAGTGAGTCTCTGAATCCTGCATTACAAGGGTAGGCAAAAACATGCTGCAGTTTTAAGAGAAGTTTCCTGAACTATTCCTCAATTATCCAGGAGCTACCAGGATATCAAAGCATAATACTGCAAACCACATGAGACGGAGCAAGAGCAGCACAGGGGGCATCATTGGACCAAATTTCAAGTTCATAGTATATCTGCATTTTGTACTCTCTCTCTCAAAAATGGTAAAAGAGGGATAAAGGCAGGCAACTAGGCTGACCTCAACCAAGGAAATATTCCCTAGGAGAGGTGGGATTAGACACAGGTATGCTAAAACTCTTCAACCTCAAGAATAAGTGACTGATGTAACCAGGAGAGGAACAGAAGAAATATGCAGAGAATTATTACTAATTTTCTCATACTATTAAAACCAGGGTCAAATTAAATCAGCATGATGCAGGCATCGTTTAAGTCTGCTTTTTCCCCTAAACACCACCTAGGTAAACTGCAAAATTTAATTTTTCATGGATGCCAACAAATTCTTCCTAAACTAGCCGAAAATTGCTGGAATAGCATCATGGCAAGTTTTCCTGTTTTTAATGTTCTTCCCAAGGCAGCTGCTATTGATCACTGAGGGCTAAAAGGCAGGACACAGGGTTAGGTGAACTTGTGGTTTGACTCAGTGTGGTGGTAGTTTCTGGTGAAAAAAAAAAAAAAAATTACAATCTAAAAAACTTTAGAGAATATCTTGTGTAAATAAACTTTTTACTGTATCAGCCACAGCACAAAATTCAACTACGTTTTTTAACCCACACAGGGTTTCAATTCCTACCAATTCACATTTCTCTTAATAGAGATGATGATATTTACAGAAGCCAGGTAGTTTGAGAAACTTTAAGTTAAAGCAGCTATAAAAAAGGGTAACAGAATAAAAGTTATAACTAGTGCAAATTAGAGGGACATATATTATCTTTCAGAACAAATTCCCCAGCAAAACAGAATCTACCAAGTTGTGAATAACAACTTTTGCTGTACAATAAAAGCACTTTTTATAGAAAGGTTTGATAGGCAAGTGTTTTGAAGACTGAAATGCTACTGAAGCATTGAAAAGCCTTTCGCACAGATTTGGTATCAGTCAATATCAGGCTCCTCAAGAAGGGATAAGATACAAAGTACAAGGGAAGGACAGAAAGTTGGTGGAAAACATGAACACTGATGTATAATGGAGTCAGCAACAGAAAGGATTTTTCTCCCTGTAAGAATTTAACTTTTACACTCAATAGAAAATGTACTTAAGTCTTATATAAGGCTTTCAAGTAATTCTTGTGTTGGTAAGTAACTTTCTTATTATGGGCTATAACTTAGTTATAAATATTCTCCACAAAGTCAGAGCAGAAATTAGTATAACTTCATTATAAATTACTGCTCAAGTTTAACACTGCTGAAGTTTTCAAACATCACCTCCTTTTTCCTCCGTTGAAATTAAATAGTTTACTGTCTCCAGCATTCTGGAGCAATACCACGATGCTTCAGATCGTTAAGTACTAAACTATATCTGGTCCTCAGCAGTTCCTGGAACATCATCATCTACCTCTTGCTTTGTACTTCATCATATAGCTCATTCAATTTTTTGAAAAGCCATATCCAAGACTGCACAAGCCACTACACCAATACACCATGTGAACTTCAGGAGCACATCAGTTTCACCTGTCATCCTCCTGTGCATTTTTGCTTTTCTAGACAAACTACCTGCACATTCTTCTATTCCACTTGTCTATTATTAAAAGAAAAAGCAAGAAAAGATGCCTCAAAAGCTATGAACTTGATGGGGCAGACAGTAGATCCAAACCAGGCTGTAAAGGACATCTATACCATACAAGGTACACAATTAACAACATTTACTTTTAGCAACGAGGTAGTTAAGTAGGGCTTCCTCAAACTCAAGTGAAAGCTGCTTAGGAATGCTCAGAATGGATCTGAACATTAATCCACAAAATCAAAGCCCAATAAATAAACCACAATTGATTACTGTAAGCCTGTTTGAGCCTACAGTGTAGTCCAATAAACCAAAGCACAGGAATTTGATCTAAAGATGTCTCTGCTCACTGCAGGAGGTTTAGACTAGATGACCTTTAAAGGTCCCTTCCAACCCAAACTATTATATGATTCTATATCCCCTTAAACATATCAACCACCTTTAGGTTTCAAAAGAGAAGTGACATGCTAGGGGCAATGCTTATTCTTTACGCATCAGCTTGATTCAAATGAAATGCTTACATTGCTGAAGAAACCACTGTTTACATACCACATTTGCTTTGCTTAGTGGGACAGAAAACACAGCACAGAAAGAGGAAAAAAAAAAAGTCTACATTTGCACAACAGTTTTGTACTGAGGTGTGTGTATTTTTTTTTGTACTGATGTGTGTGCATATACCCTTACTCTTGCTGGCTTACCATTTGTGTAATATAGAAGCCTGACTGCAACCACCGTTCCCATCTTAACTGTTAACCATAAGACACACCTCTCTACTGTGTCACTAAATGACTCTCTTTAGTCTTTTAACTTAGCCCAGTCCATATCCATAGAGATCTTTATTTTTCCTGCAATTTTCCAGTTCACACACAGGTTTTGAGGCCAGAGAGGAAATAAAAGACACTAAAAAGTCTTACTGTAGTAGTCAAGCTGTAACTTCCTTTGTAAACTCTTCCAACAGAAGCACCAGAAACCCTCCACATGGTGGAGTTACACAGCAGGTTGGTAGCACAGCGCGTGTCCACGTTGACTGGGAAGGCCTTCGAGCACTTCACTCCCTGATGCTCAGGAATCACAAACAGCATGTTTCTTGCACTTAATGTTCTCTACAGGTGCATCTACTTACTTTTAAAGCCTCAGGCAAAGCTCCAGCTCTACTTAACACTGCTTTATGATGAGCAAAGTTCAGGTTCTCTTCCTCTACCAAAGATTACAGGACAGTTTCAGAATTAAGAGATTTATACAGCAACTTGATGAAAGATATTCCCAAACGGCCTGTTGGGCAAGTCATAAATCACAGCCTTCTGATTTAACTTTCAGCAGATGAACAAAGGTCCAGTCTGCATGATTACTATGAGCAAATTCAGTCTATCAGAGAAGAGGAATCTGTCCATATATCTTTGTACATGTTGTGCATATGCTTACAGCTACCAGCAGAGTATCAGCACTCCATCCCATATCTCACCCTTATAGTTTGACTCATAAATCAATGATTTCATACTAATCCCCAAGTCTGTCACTGTCCTCTGGGTTTATAATATGAACTATGTTCTGCCCCTCGTTAGATTGCCTGTATTTACTTTCCTCATTTCCCTTTGCTTTTCTCAAGTCAAACACAGTGTTTCAAAGAAATATTTGTATTGCTATAAAAATAATCACACTATGAAGAACTCACTGGAAAACAAATTAGACAGTTTTAAGAAATACTTCTCCATGTTGAATTTTTTATTTTCTGCCAGTTTTATTGTATAATTATCTTAGCATAACAGTACATACAACTGGACCAAATGAAACAGCACCACTATTTACAGGAACAAGTTACATGATATGAAGCAATAGAGATAATGACAGGAAAGAAAAAAAAAAAAAGTAGGACAGTTCATTATTGTTAGCATCAAAAGACAATAGATAGCAAAAAATAAATCCAATAAAACTGAAAAGGAATAAAGGCACTTAACTGCTTTATTTGCAACCAGATTTGGCCTTCCACACAAATATTAAAGCCACAGCAATATGGCTAAGAATTTTGTTAAGATTTAGAGAGGACATTAGTTGCTTCCTTATTTAGAATATGCACAATATTCACTGATTCAATTTAAAGGAAGTTGCTTTGCTGCAACTTGTTGCCCAATTAAGTACCATGAGAAAAACAGGAAGCTATGCTAATGCTTCAGATGCATTCAGCAAATAAACTTGGCTTTGCTGAAGTAAAGCAACACTTACAGACATTTTAATCAGACAGTAGCATACGCACGGACAAAAGTATTTTTGAAGAATCTATCCTAGACACGGTGGAACAAAGCAAGCAAGGAAGCATTCAAATGACATAAGGAGACAAGGAAGGGCAGGCAGTAAATTTCAGGGTTTAAGTCAGTAGCAACTATAACAAAGAGCTTCATTAACCTGCAAAGTGTCAGCAAAGAAACAAAAAATGCATTTCTTCTCATGTTTTCTCTGCCAGTTTAAACCAGGTTCCCTTCCAAGCACTTCCTGTGAAAGCAACATTAGCCTGGCAACAAAAATGCCACCAGAGGACTATAAATGTTTTTAAAAGGGAGATTATACAGAGAACGAGCATCCCCTTCCCTCTAAGTGTACTAGTGAGTGGACAATCTTCTGCAGGTGACCTCACCCCAAAACATGTTACTTCTCTTGTACACTAAAACACATTAGCTATGTAACACCATCATTTTTTCCAACTCTGTGCACAGACAGCCCTGGTATCGTAACACTGAAAACTAATTTAAGTACGTCTTCATATCAAAGAGCCTCTGCCAGCTTCTTTCATCTCTCCCAGAAGAGGCCTCAAGTTTGGAGGAAATAAACAAAACCACTAAACCCCCACCCTCAAAAAAACCAAACCCTACACCAGCGCAGGTGCTGCAGGCATGACAATATACTGAAATACTAAAATAAAATATACTATATTATATAACCCTCTGCCTTGCAAAAGTCAAAATTACTTTTCCTAGGTAATTTTTCTGAAGTCAAATCATAAAAGCTTAATTTTGGCAAGGCTTCATATGAAGAACAATTTGCAAAAGAATTCAAAGCATCATTTATAAGGTTAGGAAAATGCAGTGTGAAAGACCCGTTTTACAGTAAAACCAAACAACTTTGTCAAAACATTCAAGGCAACTTAGTTCTACTTTCTCTTTAAAGTTAGTGACACACCTTGGCTGCTATAATGAGTTCCATGTTAATGGCTAATACAAATAAAGCCCCTTCTAGGTTAAGAAGTTGAAGTAGACAACAGACAGTCAGGATATCACGCTTGCACTGTCATAGCACCATCATTCTGTTTTATAATCTTCCCCATAACTGTGATTCCTAGTGAAGGAAGAAAAATACAAACCCAAAGCACAACCATTAAGAACGTCACTACGACACTATATTTTACATTTAAAGGACCTCCTTAAAAATTCTTTTTTAAAAGTCACCCACTCCTGCTGATTTAAAAAACCCAATATTACCATTGTACAGTACACAGGAATGGACCATCATGGTCCTGCCTGCTTACAACATGGCACAGGCTGGCACAGAGTTTCCACACTGTTATACTTTACAGACCACTTTAGTGGAGTTCCCATACAACATCCTTAGTGCAGAAGGGCCTGTTCAGCATGTCAATGGACTTTTAATTTCCCAGAGCTATCCCAGCATTATTCAACTTTATTAAAATTCAGCAGTTTCATAAACTGAGAACAAACAGTTTTTGAAGGTTGTGAACGGGCGCTCTGTCATCACTGAACAAAAGTGTCTAAGTTTGTTTTAGCAGCACCATTACATTTTTCTAATAGCTGTCTTCACTTCCTTGGACAAAACGGCTCAACTACTTCCACTGTGTTGAACTATCAAGACAATAACATTGATATGTAGAAGCATTTATTAAAACAGTCTTGTTTTGAAGTGAGCATCACATTCATTTACTTGCATTGTCATGTGTTTTTATGTCATCTACCTTGATTGACTTCTGTAAGGCCTTTGACAGAGTCCCACACAACATCCCTGTCACCACATTGGAGAGATATGGGTTGATGGATGGACTACAGGTAAGGAACTGGCTCGATGACCTCATCCAGAGAGTCTGAATCAATGGCTCAATGTCCAAACTGAGATCAGTAATGAGCGGTGTCACTCAGGGCCCCATATTTGGACCAGTACTGTTCAGTATTGTTATGCTACAGACAACGGGATTGAGTGCACCCTCACAAGTTTACAGATAACACCAAGCTGAGTGTTGCAGTTGATTCACTTGAGGGATGGGATGCCATCCAGAGGCAGCCTGACAGGCTTGAGGAGTGGGACCATGTGGATATCATGAAGTTCAGCAGGACAAAGCTTAAGGTCCTGCACCTGCGTCAGGGCAATCCCCAATGTCAAGAGACTGGGGAACGAATGTATTGAGAGCAGACCTGCAGAAAAGGACTTAAGGATAGTGATGGGGAAAAGAAAAAAAAAAACAAAACCTGATTCAGACACAAGCCAGCCATGTGCACTTGCAGCTCAAAAAGCCAGCTGTATCCCGGGCTATATAAAAGGAGGCTTCACCAGCTGGTCAAGGGATGTGATTCTCCCCCTATATTATGCTCTCTCAAGACTCTGCCTGGAGCTCTGTATCCACCTCTCAAGGTCCCAGCACAAGACACAGACCTGTAAAAGTTGGTCTAGAGGAGGGCCATAAAAGTGGTCAGAAGGCTGGAATACATCTCCTGTGAAGAAAGGCTGAGAGTTGGGAATGTTTATCCTGGAGAAGGGGCTTTGGCAAGACCTTATTGCAGCCTTTCAATACTGAAATGGGGCTTATGAGAAAGATGGAGAGAGACTTTTTACCAGGACATGTAGTGACAGGACACAGCGCAACAGTTTTAAACTTCAAGAAAGTAGGTAGATATGGGAGAAGGTGGCGAAGCACTAGAAGAGGTTGCCCAGAGTCGTGGATGTTCCATCACAGGAAGAGTTCAAAGTCAGGTTGGACAGGACTTTCAGAAACTTCATCTAGTGAAAGATATCCCTGCCCACAGCAGGGGAGTGGGGCCAGGTGATCTTTAAAGGTCCTTTCCAACACAAACCATTCTATGATTACTAGCAAGCAAACAATACAAATTTGAGTACAGCAGAAGTATCACTTTTTCAGAAGATGTGTAATAACCTAAATATTGCTTGAACCAAACTAGTCTTCATTAACTGAAACCTGAATTATTTCAGAAATCCAGGTTTCTACACCCAGCAGTATGACAATCTCATTCTAAGATGACCTGAATGCAACAAAACCAGATTCTGTTGATAGCGTCAAAAGCATACACATTGACATTTAAATACTGAAACACTTTCTCTGAAATACACTCAACATAAAACAGACAAATTATCATAATAAAACATAGACATGTTAAAGTTCCATCAAGAGCAGAGCATAACAAAAATGTTTACTTTGCTTCATGTAATCATTAGACGTTTTCTGTCTTGTTTTAAAGAAACAAGCCAACCCTGAACTTGTTTATAGAGATTTGATGCTCCAGCTGGATGCGCACAAGTCTACTGGGCCTGATGGGATTCATCCCAGGGTACTGAAAGAGCTGTCTGCTGTCATCAAGGGACCTTTCTCCATTATTTTCCAATGGTCTTGGGAGTCTGGAGAAGTGTCAGTAGACTGGGAGCTGGCAAATGTTGTCGCAGTTTTCAAGAAGGATAAGAAGGAAGACCCTGGAAATTACAGGCCTGACAGTCTCACTTGAGTGCCTGCTAAAATTATGGAGAAGGTTGTTCCAGGAATTAGTGAAAAACACTTGAGAGGCACCACAGTCATTAGTCATAGCCAGCACAAGTTCATGAGAGGAATGGTCTGTTTAATCGACTTCATTTCCTGTTACAGCAAGGTCACCCATCTAATTGACCAAGAAAAGCCAGTGGATGCGATGAGTTTGGATTTTAGCAAAGCTTTTGATACTGTCTCTCACTGTACTGTCTAGAGGAAATGTCCAGCACACAACTAGACAAGTCCATAATATGTTGGGTGAGCAACTGGCTGGTGGGTCAGGCTCAAAGAATTTAGTAAATGGGCTTACATGAGGCTGGCAGCCAGTGACCAGTGGGTTCCTCAGAGCCCAATTTTTTTAACATTTTTATCAAACATGCAATAACTATTCAAATTATGCTTAAAAACCATACAGCCCCTCAAATGTGATAAACTTTCTGAAATACAGGTTTGTAAAAATGTGAGTAGTATCCCATTTTCTGTATTAAATAAGTCTTTCATTGAAGGAATACGAAATGTCAACTTTGCCTAATCATTTTTATTAGGTTTAAATATACTGTTTTTCCAGTATTAAGTTCAGTGTAAACTTCTACCTGAAAACACAAAAACCACATTCATGAAACTAAATAGCTACTTTACTCTGCCTGCATATCTTCTCAAAGATTAAATTATACAGTCCAAACAACTTTAAGGACTACTTCTACAGTCAAGTGGAGTTTTGAGTGTCTCTGTGGACAGAGGCTGCACAGTCTTGTGGGGCATCTGCTCATCAGACTCACAGTTCAAAACGAACAAGTGTCCTATCAAATAATAACAACAGCAACAACAACTAAACAAATACCACACACACATAAAAGCCCCTCAAATCTAACCAGAATTTCTGCCTTCTCAGTTTCCTCTCATTACATACTTGAAGAAAGCAATATGACCTTCCCTCTCTTGTAAGGTTGAAGAAATCCAGTTTCCCCTCCTTAAGTGATATGCTTTAGGCCCCTAATCATCTCTCTGATCCTCAGCTAGACTTAGCAGCAGTTTGTAATTTCTTTCATGTGCTGGTGAACCCCAAACATAGTACTTCAGATGTGGCCTCACACTAGCTGAGTAGAGAGGAAGAACCTTTTCTGGCTGCTGGCTGCATTCTTACTAATACAGCCCAATACATGGCTGGCCTTTGTCACTGCCAACCCACACTGAACTTGTCAGCCACCTGAGTCCAAAGTCCTTTCCTGGAAACCCGTCTTCTAGCCAGCCTGTACTGCTGCATGGGGCTACTCCACCCTTGGTACTGCATTTCACATTTCTCTTCACTGAGTCCCACAAGGCTCCTCCTGTGATGTCATTTCTCCAGGTCCCACTGAATAGTGGGACTCTGCTTGCCAGCATATCAAGCAACTTCGTATCATCTAAATGTACTTGTTGAGATCACACTCCAGCCCATCACCCAGACAATTAAAAGATAACAAATAATAATATCAGCCCCAAAAATGATCCTGGAAGGACATCACTTGCAGTCTGGTACTAGCTGGACTTTGCTTCACTGATCACCACACTCTGGGCTTGGCAACCCAATGTCCCATCCACCCTGCAGGTCACTTACCTGGTCCATTTACCCAGGTCCAACCTGGACAGAAGGCTACCAGAACAAACTATGTCAAAGGCCTTGCAGCCCTACAGACTTCTATTTTGCAGGAAGTCATCTCCAGCGTCATACTAGATTTTTAGTTCTTCGGTAAGGAAAATGCAACAAAAGACTCTTATCAGTATTTTAAATATCCCTTTCTGCACCAGAAAGACTTCTACATTTCTCCTAGTTTAAAAAAAAAATAATAATGTTACAAGGATAAAACAAGTAAGGTCAAGATAGAGATGGCTATCAAGAAGAAAGAAAAAGCATACACCCTTTGGCTTAACCATAGTAACAATATAACCTCAGGTCTGTCCTTTCATCAGGAAGTGAGAGACAAGGCTGTGTGTGCACATCTCTCTCTGTCTATAAAGGGGTGGAATGGGTTCCCAACAGGGTTATGTTGCTTTTTCACAGAAGGAAAGTTTTCCCGTAATCACCACAGTCAAACCTGCTGTCCTCAAAAATCCTGTCACAATGCTTATACAAAACCTTAGCATTAGCTCACTGGTATGTAAAACTGACTATATATAACAGATTAATACTTTCCCTATAGAAATACAAAATAATGGTTTGCTGCACTTCTCAGCAGGGCATGTACTTCCAGCTGTACTCCTTCAGGAAAGGAAACCAACACTATTATCTCAGGAGTTTTCCTCCACAGTCACCAATAAACTTTAGGCCTCTTGGATAGTACCATTCAAACCTGAGAGAACAGTCTCCAAGAGAATTACCATGGCATGTGCTATTAACAGAATTCTGAAAAGTCTCCCTTTAAATATAAAAATTTACTGTTGGTTTATAGCACTTTTTTCAGAACATGCTTACATTGCCTACCTCTGCACCTGAAATAATACTAAAAATTAGCATTCTTGGCATGATTCTGCTAATTATTTTATTGCAAGGTACTATTCTATTCAATCTTAGATGCTCTTTCTTACAGTGCTCCTCTGGAAGGTTGTTTCACATCTGTTTTAAAAATTTATTAACAAACACCTTCATTCACATAATTACAAATCAGAGCAATAGTTATGAAAATTGAGTTTTATTCATTGGAGTGAGAAAAATATCGGAAATTAAATCAGCCAGTCTAATTCTATTCCAAATCATTCATCTGCAGTCTTTCAGTGGCACCATGCAGGATTCTTTCTAACTTTCTCTTTTCCTCAGACAACTTTTTCCCTTTTATTGCTTTTTATCCACAGAAGGTATCTCTACAGAACTTTACAGAACACTAAACCAACTTTAAGTCATGTCACTTCTCTCTCCTCTCCATCAGGGCCCAAGTTCCCATGACTACATGGTACACTCTTGTCAGGATTTATCTGAACCGCATACTGAACAGAGCACACCAGAGCACTTTCACAGTTTCCTAACAGATGAGCAAACATGAAGAAGCCTGTTGCGAGTTCAAAACAAGCAGCATTACTTCTCTAAAAAACATATAAACTACCAAAAACCAGGAGGTACTTGAATACAAATTCTCAAAAGGTGAAGTTAATTAATCTGCCATGAGTAAAACTTTGACCTACCAGTGATTTTTTTTTTTTTCTCCTCACATCAGTCACATTTAGGTAAAAGAAGATTGCCTGCTTATTACAACCAAATGTTTTGACTATTATCAAATGAAAGGTAAAACCAATTACATACTAAATGAATAAGTACTGTAACATGTAAATGTAGCAAGTAGTAAAAGTGAAACACACTACTGTAAATACAGGATATTGCTGTCAAGTCTCCTTCGTCATCACATCTTCAGCATTATGATCAGGAGTCACCCATGAGCTGTCACTGTGGCCTCTATTTTAGAATGCTCATGTACCCATTTTTACATCTTTGGTGCAATTTGACATTCAATGGAAAAACAGCAATTATTTCCCAAGTTTTATTTACTAGGGAAAGAAACTTTTCTTGTCCGGTTCTTTTAGCTCTGCTACCAAAAGCACACTTCTTTGAAAACTGAAGACTGCTTGTGGTCTGTTACATAAAAACCAGCTCTTAAGTACAAAGCTCTCTATGATGCAAGACTGTTCTGACAGCTGTAAGTAACAGTTTACAAGGTTAGGAAAAGATGGTTTTAAGTCCAGTGCTGTTGGGGTCCCCTGGATTTTCCCTCCCCAAAATAAAAATCAATTTTAATTAAAAAAATAAAGAAGTATAAGTAAGATGTAATGATTCACCTATTGCTTTATCTATTGTAATTATATACAGGTGATGCTTCAGTGGAAATTAAATGATAGAGATGATAGAAAAATCTCTCATCAGACACACAAAATAAATCTTAGTAGCTTTCACAGCTCAGGCTAATAAATAATGTCTGTACATATCGCCAACTGAAACAAAAAGCTGATTTAGAATGGAAGTGCTGCTGTTCTCTTGCATGGTTTCACCTGCCTCCCCTGACACAGTATCACTGAAAAAGGATCTTGTGGTAGAAAAGCATATGAAATCACTGTAGATGAACTGACTGTAGAACAGTCTCAGTGCTACACAAGTTTCTACAAAATCATACGGAAAAAAACCCCATCTCCTTACCCTTGTACCAAAAAGTCCTTCCCACAGCAGAATAAGATAAACTCACAGAAACTGAAGCATGAAGGGAAAGTTACACACAGGAAACTGCAAATAATTCATATATAACACACTTTGAAATAAAATTTTTAAAAGGCAAAACAAAAGATCCATACTTTCCCCTTTCCCATCTCTAATCTTAAAAAAAAGCATACATAACAAGATGTAGAATATTGAGAAATCTTCTCCCTTCAAGTTATGTTACATTATAACAGATTTGCACTGAAAACAACAAGGTCTATATTAGGCTGAGTAGGTGCCAGTCAGTCATTCTTTTTCACTGCTGTAGCATGCAGGCGTCTGTTACAGGACCAGTCTAGACCAACAGACCTCCAAGCTCAAGCAGATGAGAAACAAAATGAGCAACAGTCATCGCAGGAATAGTGGTTTGGGGAGGTTGTTTTTGGTTGTTTTTTTTTTAATAAAAAACCCACAAAACCCATGTCTGCATCCATATTTTATCACACTAATCAGATAAATGTTTATTAAAAAAGGATGCATATGACAAGATGTAATTGTCAGAATGCATTTGTCTTCAATGCACTTTGCATTGAAGAGCAAAAGAAAGAAATAAACATTAACCATTAAAGATGCTCGACATTACAAAAGTGTAACAGTGAAACAGGCATCAGGAACAAGTGCAGTTTATTCTTTATTGTATTATCAGCTTCTAACTGTCCCTTCTTATCCAACAGCTTGCCTAAAGGGAATTTAAACATCTAAGCTTAACCTTTGTATCTCAAGGTAGTCCTGCAAAACATCTGCTGCTTTAGAAGAAAGACTCAGAACTGCCTGGTCATGATAACTGAGTTATCCCTCAGTGCAATGTCCTTTCAGCTGGAGCTGGGACACAGTGGAATGGTAATCAAGACAGTCTTGTGGTGATCCCACATGTGCATTACTTATTCTCAGAACAGATGTCATCATTCTCTAAAAATTCCAACTAGCTCACACAGCAATATCAACTCAAGGATTAAAATCAACTCTTCAAAATCTATTTGAGTAACACAAATCTTGGAGCTACTGTGGATATTGAAGCATGTCTGAACAGAACAAAGCAGAGGGTGTATTTTAAGACACTGTATCAGTAATCTCTCTATACTATCTTAGGATTTAATTTTTTTTTTTTTTAAGTAATTACCCACCCACCTACATATGCCATAATCCACCTCTTCATATGAATATTATTAAAAACTTTTTCCAGTTTCATGCAGAAACATATAGTTTAAAATGTCATCTTTGCACAAATGTAACATGATAACTGAAGAAATCAACATGGAAAGGAGAAGAGATTGCAAATTCTCTTAAACTACACCTAGACTACAGTATAATGGACAAAATGACCCTGAACATTTGTGTTTATTGATGGCCATTACACAGCATTCATACTTTAAAAAAAATTATTAAATAACCTTTCAGTTCTCTGCTAAGTAATTCATTAGATGCTTAAGCCTGGCTACAGCGACGATAGGGTCCTTCTCTTGGTCTGGTGTGACTAGATGACAAACATAAGCTTTGTCTCTTAAGGGGGGGCAGGGGGGAAGGGCTTTTTCAAAAGTTTCGTTAGTTTAAAAAACATAGCATGAAATCTTTCTAGTCAATACACTTCTACATAGCAGCATGCACTTGCTGTTTTATCCTTTGATAATATGACAGATATAATGTTTGGGTGGGTTCTTAATAAGGGATGATGGGTGTTTCCCCTTCCCCCTCCCCCCCTTTTTTTTTAGTCAAACATGCTCAAGTCCTTTGGAGAATTTTTCCCAGGTTTATGATTTTTGGAGGTATGCCATTGTATTTTGTTGGGTTTTCCACTAAAAACTCTCCAAATGCAAAAAATGCCTGCTCGGATTTTTCAGCTGAATCTTGTCCCAAAATTGCATCTAACTGGATCTAAATTCTCTTCTGAAAAGAATTTTAGTTATAATAGGAAAAGTCACAACCAGAAGACAGGATGTATCAGTGCACCCAGTTGAACTAACTGCACTTCTACTGGAGGACATCCAAGTGAAAAAAACAGTAACTGAGTCCATCATCTATTTTATTATTTCAGAAAACTTGTTAATTGTGATTAAGGAATAGTAAATTCACAATTCTTTAATACTTGCAGGGAACTAGACAGAGACACAAACATACACATGAAAAGGTGACTCTGATCTAATGACTAATCTGAGAGAGGACAGAAATTACATCTGACTGGGAGGCTATGAACCAGATCTAACGTTTGCTAAGCATGTTTAATATCCATACCATTTCTCTTCAGACAGTAGTTCTAGTTCACAATCTTATTTTTAAAAATAGATAGTTTATTCACAAACCAACTCACAATCACTGAGTTTGGTGCAGGTTGCTGCTGAATTAAATGGGCTTTGAAATAATCACCTAAGATAGTTCAGGCTGCAGAGCTGTAACAGCACAGAGCTTGATGCTACCGGCAAAAGCCCAGTGAGGGCTCCAACCCACATCCAACATTAACTTAAAAAACAAACAGATGCAAGGATGGGATCATCCCCTTTGTCTTGATATAGTGGGCTCAAAACTGAAGATTAGGAGCTGATTGAAGAGCTCTTCAGTCATCCATGATGCATGGACAATAGCAGAAGTAATAAGAGCTGTGTAACAGCCACTTCAACCATTCCATTTCAATCCCCTGCTTCATATGAATCACATCCCTAGGTAAGGAAATGTACAGAAACTAACTGAGCTCTTTAAAGCAGAAGCAGCACTGCCTGTGCAAACTACAACTACGACACACAGCAAAGACTATAATGGAGCCCTTTGCCAGATTTTGACCATCTGCGTCTCTTCGTGCAAATTAGTAACAAAAAATTTGGGAGAGTTGCAGATCTTCTGCAGTATGTAACAGTAAAGCATATTTATATCTTGTTTCTCAGCAAATAAAGCTTTTTTTATATTTACATATGATAAAAAATAATATAAAACAAGTTCAGAATCAAAACCATGAAGTTTAAATAGGGCACATAAAACAGTTATACAAACAAAAGAAATTCAAGAAATAGCAATGCCAGTACTAGAGGCACCCACTATTCTCTATTCCTCTTATTTACTGCTGTCAAATCAGACACAGAAACTTGGAAAATATGCACAATTCACACAACGGTGCAGAACACCATATTTATCTTCTATATTCTGCTTTTCTTTGGACAGGCATTAGACTGCTTATACATCTCCCAAATCATGAAAACATTATACTATATTCTTACTCTAGAAGCCACCAGTGATGGCAGAATACATATTTTTACTTAACTCTACGAATGCTGTCAACTGTACTAATAAGCATACCAATGGCTGTACCTATTCCACCTAGTTAAGACCAGGGGGCAGCAACACTGTCAAACACAAACCAAAACAGGTTGATTTCTGACAAATCTATAAGCAATTACGGCTTAGTCACAGGAGAAAAAAAAGTTAGCTATGGAGAAGTTACAGAAGTTAATCTAAGCTACATAATGAAAATAAAATATATACTTTTAAATGCAAACTTACAATCACTCTGTTAGCTAAACAGTTATGGTAAACAATAGTGTGTTACAATTTTGAACATGGACAGTTTCTCTACTAAGACAACATTAACTAATTTTAATCCTCTCAAATTATATTTTCCATATCCAAGCCTATCAGGAGAATGACATGATTAATACTCTTTCCTTGTGTACCACGTTTTGCTCACGCCAACATTTGTTTTTAGCAAAACTAAAAAGAATCTATTAAATCCATCTCCTAGATATGTGCTGGTTCCTGAAGAATTGACAAATACTCGATGAATTAAGCATATTATCCCTAACAACTAACTGCAATCTATGAAACAGCAGAAAAAAAACTGTCTTCTTTCAGCATTATTATACAAGTAACCAAGCACAAGGCAAGAGAAGAGCTACACGCCGTCTTGTTTTAAAGCCATTTGGAAGACATTTCCTCATAACTGCTGACCTAGTCCATAGGAAATCGCACTGAAACCTCAAGTAGGAAGCAGTGGACTGACAGTCCATAGAAACTAGCTCTGGAAGTTTATCCATTTTCACACTGCTGTTTCTTGATAGCAAAGCAGGATGAACATGTAAATGACGCTCATAACAAGCATTAAAAAAACCAACACCACTGAGGCTTCAAGGTTGAGATGCTGAGACTGTACAACCACTTCTGCTGCATTATTTTGCCTCTTTCCTTCCACCACCTATTTTGTTTTCACATTATTTTACTCACTCCACATTCAACCCTTTATCCTTACTTCATTCGTTAAACGAAGTCTCCCTTAGCAGGTTTCCGCAGTCCGAGTTCCGTGCAGGCTTGATATAATTGAGTGGCTGTGGAAAACCTCTGCTAAGGCTCCCAAACAAGACTCAACCTTCATCTTTCCTGTAAAAAAATCTCAACATTCACACTTTTTTCTACCGCAACAACTGACAACACAGAACACAACAATAACTACAACACTAATGCTTAAGTTCAGACAACTGCTTTACACCCTAACCTTTAAGATGCAAGGGCAGGAAAGCTTTCTGTAACTAGATCAACACAAGAGCAAAGTCCCACAATTAAAAGACCAGATTACACGCATACCAATGTCTCTAGTACCCGTGGATTTTGGCGGGTGGTTCTGCCCTGTTCTGATGCTCTCTCAAACATGGGAGAAAAAAACCCAAACAAACAAACAAATAAAAAGAAAAAATAAAAAGGAGGGGGGCTGTTAGGAGGGAAGTGGGGGGTGTGATTTACCTCTTCCAGCAGTGTGACCGTATTTCTGCAGTTCTGCAGCCGGGTGGTGAAGCTGGAGGTGGTTGGGGAGTTGTAATCCTCTGTGGTCTCGGCGATGAACTCCGACACGGTGATCTGGTCCGGCATGATCCTACCCCACCGGTAAAGCCCAGAAGAAGCCGAGCACACAGATCCAAGAAAGAGGAAGCCAAGTTTGGGGTGATAAGGTGAAGGGGGGGAAAAAAAATAATTAAGACAAAAAAAAAAAAAAGGACAAAAAAGAAAAAAAATCAGAAGCAAGACGTTAACAGCCAGCAGAGACCCGCAGCATCAAAGCAGCGGAGCCGCAGAGAGAGGCTGAGGCTTCGCCCTCCACATCCAGCCTCTCCCCCGGCCGCCCCCTCCTCCTCCCGGGCAGGAGGTGAGGGGGGAGAGGCCCCCGCACGGCACCGCTCGCCCCGAGCCGCTCGGCCCGCTGGTGGGGAACGCTCCCTCGGCTGACTGCGGCCCCCCGACGGCTGCGGGGACGGGGCCGCCTCTGAGGAGTTCGGCCCCGCCGCCGGCGCTGAGGAGAAGGCGGTGGGAGAGAAGGCGGTGGGAGGGATGGCGGTGGGAGGGGAGTGGCGCCCGCCAACCCCCACCCCGCGGGGCTCAGCCCCCTTCCCCACCCGCCGCCGACCCTCCTCACGCCCCTCGCCTTCAGCGCCGCTCCCGCCCGCCTCTAAGTTGGGCACTAACTTGTGCGGGCTCCGGCTGCGCCCCCCGGCCGGGGGTAAAGAGGGGAAGGGCCGGGGGAGGCGGCGGGGGCGGCGACTGGCCGGGGCTGTCGGGGGCTCCCGCCGCCGCTGACAGTCACCCGGTGACTGGCACACGCTGCCCAACACCCGCCCGGAGCCGTTACGTGGGCCAACGAGGAAGTGCTCTGCGCACGCGCCACCGCCCTCCTTCCCCTCCCTCCCCCGCCACCCGGCGGCACCGCCCCCTCCCC
>JANIJG010012337.1:0-26006 GCA_024611175.1 Megaceryle torquata
CAAGGTCAGGCTGACAAGCCTGTAGCTCCCTGGATCCTCCTTCCTGCCCTTCTTGTAGATGGGTGTCATGTTGGCAAACCTCCAGTCATCTGGGACTTCCTCAGTTGACCAGGATTGCTGATGAATGATGGAGAGAGGCTTGGCAAGTTCCTCCACCAGCTCCCTCAGCATCCTCGGGTGGATCCCATCCGGCCCCATAAACTTATGGGTGTCCAGTTGGCTTAGCAGGTCTTTCACTGCTATTTCCTGTATTCTGAGGGGATTATTCTGATCTCCATCCCTGTCTTCCATCTCAGGGGACTGAAAACCATGAGGATAACTGGTCTGACTATTAAAGACCGAGGCAAAGAAGGCATTAAGTACCTCAGCCTTTCCTCAGCCTTGGTAACGTTTCCCCTTGCATCCAGTAAAGGGTGGAGATTCTCCCTGGTTCTTTTCTTGTTGTTTATATATTTGTAAAAACACTTTTTATTATCTCTTGCAGCCGTGGCCAGGCTGAGTTCTAGCTGAGCTTTTGCCCCTCTAATGTTCTTTCTACATGGCTTAACTAAATCCCTATACCCTCCCTGAGTAGCCTGCCCCTTCTTCCAAAGGTGGTAGACTCTCCTCTTTATCCTAAGTCCCAGCAAAAGTAGAAACAGCTAGGCTAATAAAGGACAAAGAAAGAACACTGCATGCACCGAGATGACGCAAAGCAAAAGGCAGAGAAACCCCTAACAGCAAGGTTCCAATTATTTAACACATTAGGTTTTGATTTTTATTTTTCTTTGAGTTCAGTTTCCATTCAAAGTTTACCATTAGTCACATCCAGTTAATTATCATCAGCCTTGATTTTTAGTCAAGTAACTAAATGCATCTTCCTCCATTGAGCAGAAGAGAGACTGAAAAAGGCAAAAAAAAGCACCAGTTTTAAAAAAATTAAAATATTCACAAGAAACCTGACATCACTCAGTTCCCCTCCTCCTGCACTCTTCAGTTCTCATGGGGGTCCATCTACCATAAGCATGTTTGTGCAAAAGGGTGCGTGGGTGAGATGGAAAGCAAAGCACAAGAAAAAACCCACTCCAAAAGTTTGCATACTTGCTCTTCTGAGGGTTGTATAAAGCAAAATGCAGCTCCAAGCAAAGGTGGCTGAGATGTGGTGGTATCTAAAAGGAAAAATCACCTTCAGCTGCAGTGACACAGGGAACTGGATTGGAATCTGCTGATCAGCACACTCTTGAAGGGTGTTTGGAATCCATTACAGACATGGTGCTGCCTCTAGGGTGGGGAGCTTTTCTCTTAAGCTGTTAAGCACTGTGTGTGTGCTTGCAGGGACTGGTTCCTTGCCTAAGCAGAACACATGGCCTGATTCCAACTCTGTTATCCCACAGTCAGGACCCATAAAATTAAAGGAGAGCTTGACTGGCCTGTTGGATCACCTGGGATCATTTGCCCCACAAATCTTCTTCTCTGTCATACCCCAAAGAGATGTACTATTGAACCCCAATGTCTCCACAGAAGTAACCCATGTTTCTTCATTCATTCATTTTACCACCAAATATTACCCACATATTTGTTACTATGTCCTAAAGAAATTAAATGAGACACCTCTGATTTCCAGCTGTGGTCATGTAGAGCACATTAAGATGTCGGCCACCCCTCCTGGCAGGGGATGCCAGCCGATTATCTCAGGGCTAGATGAGACTAGTACCCAATGCTTCAAAGGAAGGTGCAAGAAAGTTCATGAGTAATAATTGCTGTTTGTTTAGCACATCCCTCTGTGGTTTACAGCCTCTGTGACTTTCAACCTAGTCTAAACTTAAGCAATGGTTTGAGCTCCCAAAACTATTTTTTTCTGCATTAGTACCACAGAGACTCCTGCTGAGCTTCCTATTTCATAATTAATCTTTTTAAGTCAATTTCTCAGCAATTATCTCCCCTCAGAAATAGGCAGTTCTGATAATAGAACAATAAAAGGTCAAAGGTACTTTGAGATACTAACTGAAGCAACTTTAAAAAAGCAAAAGCCATCAATTTTATGAGAGAAAACACCAGACTATGAACTTTACTATTACTCCCTTTTGTGCAATTCAGTGTTACGCTCCCACATCCTTAGAAGTTAGGGTGAAAAAAAGTGACAAAAGGGAAATTATATCCCAAATATTTTGCAGCAAGAATATATGTACAACCAAAGCACCTCTATGCTTGGACTAAACAGATTCCTCTGCTTTTTAAGGCAACAGTTCTTGGACTGAGGGAACGGATGTGCCACATCCACAGCACCAGCGTGGCCCAGACACGCAGTCACGTGTCTGTCCAATCTCATGGAACACTATACAGTGGCTACTGTGGAACAGCGAGTAGGTATTTGAACAAGGCAGAGTGAATTTCTACTGAGTCAGAACCACTGTGGCCACAGCAGGATGGTTCAGCGGAGTGAACCAGAGAGCTGGATTTACCACAGTGTTGAATTACAACTTCAGCTGGACGTAAGACTTTGCTGAAGTCTCAGAGAGTCAACCCATCTTAGCAGCTGCCAGTATTAAGCAGGTATCAATCAGCTCAAGAACGTTCCTTATTTTACTTACACAGCACAAGAAAACATAACCACAATACTTCACTCACCTCTTTCAGCTCCTGTGCAACAGAATTAAGGCGTTCATTTTCAGACTGAGTGTTGGCAAGGACATTTCTGAGCTGCTTCAGTTCTGTCTGCAACTCCATAACCTTTTTCATGTAGTACTCTTCCTTGGTAGCCGATTCCTGAATCAAGGTCTCCTCTCTGCTCTCTCCATCTGCTGCTACCTTCTTGTGGTTGGTATGAGCCTGCCCAAAAGCCTATAACAGTTAGAAAACAAATCTTTTATTAGCAAACCCAGAATTTTACATAAGTAGCTTCCATTTTAAAGAGATGAAAGTATTTATCCTTGTATTTCTTTGATACAAAACAGTGAAACCTTTTCCTACACCCTCCTCTTCTGGGATCAGACCTTTAAATGCTATGAAGTGGACAGCACAGGGCTCTTGAAAGTAACACGCAGCACCCAAACAGGGTTTTGTGATGCATAGGATACACAAGTAGAACCTCATATAAACCCTTGAGACGGAACAACACTATATTGACTTGAGTCTGCTGTTAAAACAAGACTCTGGTTTTCAACAAGATGACTAAAAGATGACCAGACACTTCTGCATGCACATATTCTCTGTAGCCAGGTCAGACTCACTTGTGCAAAAACTGAATTAGTGAAAACAGATTAAGGATCAGCAGCCTGTTCCATTTCATAGGGTGCTATCACACTTATTCTGATGTAGCTATACCAAAGAAATGTAGCACTACCCTCAGCTGCTCGCTGCCAGAGATTACTGCCCCCTCAAACCTGCTAACCCACTGCAGCTGTGAGTGAGGTTATCAGGGCTACCCTGTAACCAGGTTAAGCTGCCATGGGTCATTCTGGCTGAAGTAGGTCAGCAGACACTCACCCAACCAGGTCTGCTGCTTACTCTCAGAGACGTCATCTCTAGTAGCATGCCAGCAAAGGGACTTGGGAGTCACATCACAGGCATCTAACCTCTTCAGCATAGTATGCTTCTCTTCAGAGCTGACATTCTCATTTTTTACCCCCTCCAGCTTATTTTTGTTGTTTTAGTTTTGCTTGAAACTCTCCTAGGTGATGCTCTGAGCAGCAGTGTTCTCCAACACAGGAGCAAGCAGCCCACACAGGCACCCCAGCTGCTGGGTTAAAGAAACCCATCAATGGCTTTCACCAATAGATACTATAAAGCCAAAAGTTCTAACATTTTAAGTAGATATATATTTTTAACACACTGCCTGGCAGATGGGCCAAAGTCAATGAGATTAATGAATGCTATCTTTTAACTGCTGCATGTGCATGGTCCACAATCCAACCAAAGATGTATTTATTAGGAGCTTTCCTGTGCCACAGTATCTTCTGGGATGCCGCATCCATACGGCAGGATTTCACAGTCAACATTAATATCAAGCATTAAGCCAGGTCAAGGACAGATCAACAGCTCATAAAATTCCTTGTCCAGTCATGCATTACAGCTGCAATTAATCACCTTTTGCTATCAGGAAAAAAAAAAAAAAATCTGCTTTGAAGAGAAGCAGGTTTCAGTATTACCTCTGAGTATTAGACCAGACTCATTAATAGCACAGCAATTACTGAATGTACCAGGGCTGAAACAGATGACTGAATGTGCTAGCTCCGCCTACAGTTAAAGATAGCTGCCTCTTGCTCCTATCAGACTAAATTTTATTTCAGATAAACAGTTCAGAGATACAGGAGACAGATTCCCATTGAAGAAATTCTAGCCAGATTCACTGAGATGACCCAAGGAAATTAAAAAGCGTCACATTTCGGACAGAAAGCAAAGCACCATCTGTGCAAGTCCTTGTCAAATGAGTTTCAACAAAGCAGCTTAAAAGCCTAATACCTAAGATGTCCATAAATGTTAAAGGGATAACAAAAAATACGCAAGCTTCTCTTCTTCACTTTTTCCCATAAAGAATTAAGAACCAGCCTTTATAGGCCCAAGTTTATTACAAATTTCTGAGACACAGAAAAGGACTCTGGGCATCCATTTGCCCAGTGAAACGGCACCATTTTCTTAGCAGCAGGATGCCAATGCAGAGGCACATTGAAGCTCAGGACACCCAAAACCACATCTGATCAGCCAGACAGCAGAGTACAAGCAAGGTTCAATTGAGGAACTCAGTAATACCACCAAGGGAGAAATTCTTGATAATAATGACTAATTTGCCCTTAAAACTTTTGATGCAGATGCTAGGCTTTTGGTTTCTTCAACAACTGAAAAGACAATATAATCATTTTGCAGAAGCCACTATTAGTATTAGGCACAGGTAGTATTTGAACATAGAACTGGCACTGCAGTTGAGACTGTGTTTGGTTTTTTTAATCCAATATCCTGTCTTCTACAGAGGCTAATGCCAGATGCTTCAGAGAAAGGTGCAAGAAACTCCATAATCTCCCCAGAGTTGAGGATTGCCTTAAGCCTTGAAGCAGAAGGCCTAATGTAAGTTTGGAAGAGAAATCAACATTTAGCCATGTAAAATATCCCCTTATTTTTCATGAATTTATGCATTTTTGGCCTCAGTAAAGTCTTACCAGCAATAAATTCCGTGGTTTAAATCATCCTCTTACATGATAGCTTTTTGTCAGTTTACAAGTTTCCCACATTTTTGTGAAAGAGAACATTTTCATTCAGACACTTAAAGGTGTGCTGCTATTTTATTATGTCCTGTCAATCATTCACTATTTCCAGAGGCTTCTATCACAGCCGTCTATTCCCTGGTAAAGGCAAAGTGAAATTCAGTGAAGTTTTAGGTTTGGGAAGTTTTTCTATGCCCTAAACCAGTCAGATTCCCTTTTTAGAAACTGCCTTTTATTATGGCTTGCCCCAAATGACAAAACTAACCCAACCAAACAGGAACTGCAGATGTCAGCTCACACAGCCCAACTGCAGAAACAAGCTCATGGATCACTGCTACCAGAGGATGCTGCCACTCTTTGTGGGCTGTAGTTATCTCTACACAGCAAGGCTGTTACTTGCTCTCAAACAGCAAGTTTGTGAAGTTTCAGAAAAAAAACTCTACCCTTAGCTTGATGGTATTACTGTCCAGGGTCAGGAAGATGGGTTCAGAATAGTGGGTAAATGGACTCTGACACTACACAGAACACAAGCAACCTTCTTAACAGATAAGGTCATCAGGACAGGCAGCCTGGAACAATTCCATCTGGCTGGATTATTAAAGGAACACTTAAAAAGCACCTCCATTCTAACCAAGCTTTATTATGTCTCTTGTATGTACTTAGAAACAACCATATACGTTCATGTTAAAAGCCATTTTCATAATTGCAACAGCCTGTGTGGAGCAGGAAATTTAACAAAATTGTGCAAAATTACAGGGCAATGCAATTACTTTCTATGGCTATAGCCCAGGCCTGTTTTAAATCAAACTATTAAAAGGAAAACTGACTTTTTACTGATACACATGAGACCCAGAAACCTTTGTATATCCACTAGTCTAGCATCTACCCATTCACTTTTGCTTCAACATGATATAAACCACAGAAATAGAAGTCAAAGTTACTCTGCTCTTCCTCCTCTTCCAAAACCCTTATTTACACCTACTAAGGTACAAAAATAGGGAAGAAAACCTTCACAGTTACATTTCAAAGGTATCATTCTGATATAATCTCTTTACAGAATACATTTCTTACAACTCATTTGCACACACCTTGCTGGACGTGAGGGCTGCAAAGCATCATGTTCTGCTGAACAGGTACATCAAGGAATTACAAGATGACACTAATATTAAGGGACTATCAAAATTCCCTTCCTCCAGATTTCCCAAGGTCAGGTCAAAAGCAAAATCAGAGTTCATGAACCAGAAAGCAGTCTTGCTATTTCCTTAGCTAGATGTGCTCATCGGTACATGGGAAAACACTTTGTGCTGCTGCACAAGGGTACGTTCACTTCCATCGATCTCCTCCAAAAGCTGCACCAGAGACGGGCCGAAAGCCCTCCTTTAACACTATCTGAAATCAAACACACACCACCTCAAATTCTGTAGAGCCATTTATCTCTGGACCAACTGTATGCGAAACACTTCTCAGCCAGAGTGTTTGTAGTTAAGTTATGCGATGCACAAGCAGCTCAACCCGCATGGAGCACTGAGAAATGCCCCAAATCATTCAGATGCTAATTACTGGTTATTACTATTAACCTGCTGCTGGATCTGCTGTGAAGCTGAAGATCCCGTGAAATTCTGACATGAATTCTCTTGTCAAGCTGCCATTCCCTACCAGCCACACCATTACCCACGGTTCTTCATCCCTCCTCCCCCACATGCCCTAGGCAATGCTGTCCACATGCCAATTATGGCACCCCCGAAGCCAATGGGAAATGTTTACCAAAATCAACCAAAATGCTATTAAACCAACTTTCATATTTGCATCATTACTTACATCAGACTCAAAGCAATTGAAAACACATGCTACTATATTCTTAAATAGTCCAGAAAAAATAATTGCTAAAAATTAAGGGGATTTTTACAAATTTAATTTTCAGCCAATCCTTTTTTAAAACTCAAGAATTCAAAACTCTTCATGGAAATTACAAATGGAAAAAGGAATTGGGACACCAGACAAATGAGGCAGACTCATCCAATAACTGTGATGTTTTTTAAAATGGTCAAAACCAGATCACTTCAAATGAAGCCCTGGATCAAACTGCATTTAGACTGAGCTTGAAGTACCCATTTCCAAAAAATAGACCCAGTAAAAGGTGAAGGTTCCTCTAGGTGTGATGATTACAGATTCACCTGTGCATTTTGTAGGAGGAATCTGATCTCCATGACCTTATATATGAGCAAATAGTTATTGCATGAAACCCATCACACCAGGAGACTTTCATATAAAACTCCAAGCTTTGAGAGGAAAGTATTCCCGATTCATTGGAGATTAGCACACTTGTTAAGGTATCAAGTGCTTCTTAACAAGACTGTTAAGATTTTAAATCTAACCATTTTTTCCAAAAGGTTCCTTCACATGCAGATGTTCACTCATCACACCAAAGGTGAAGAAACTCCAAATCACACTTCTGAGAGTTTCAAGTGCTACGCTTCTCTCAGAATAGCCGCTCTGATGTGGAAGACACAAAAGTTGATCTCAGTCATGCTCAAAACAAGACTCTCTATGCTTTTTGGAAATTCAGAGTAACACTGCTTTGTTTGTGTCTTTGATCTGACACTCCAGACCTCTACTTATCCAGCAGCAGGTCCTAAAAATCATGAAATTCAGCCAAAGTATGCTGATTCTGCTTTCATATTTTCTGGGATTTCCTGAACTATACTGCTTGAAAACATGAGAAGCCTGGTCCATTTAGTGTAGTATTGGTATGATCTCAAATCCTCTACTGCCTTCTGCAAAGACCTCATTTCCCTGAAAGTCTGTTGAGATCTGATGCTAGTCCACATGCTGCATAGGGACTATTGCAGGCTTTGGAGGCTGCCCTGTGCTGCCTCCCTGGGCACTGCACACTGTACCTCAGTCTGTACCCTGTCTTCTTACCTGATGTGCAAGTCGAGGCACACACTGAACCACAGCAAGAATGAAAAGGCAAAGAAAAAGCCTCAGAGCTGCTTAAACCAGATAGGACCAACAAGGACTGAGTTTCTCACGCACACATCCCACAAGATATAGAGAGGAACAAACGCAGAAGTAGTATCTCCGTCGTACTCAGTCAAAATGACAGGGAGGTTCCTGTGCCATGAAATAATACACCCAAGAAAACAGAAAACAACAAAAATATTTCATCGAAGGAGTTTTGCAAGATAAGTTGCTTACAAATTCATTTGTCATCTAAAACTGAACTAAAATGCTCTCTCTTTAAAGAAACAGAGAGGTAGGGAAAGACAACTGCTTGCATGTGATTTGAAGGATTAAGAAAGAGGGAGCAAACTCTTGAAGGAGTTCAGGGCTCCTAATAACATACAAAATGTGATTCCTTCAGGAAAGAGGAGAGGGGAAAAAATAAAACAAAAGAGGGGAAAAACAAGAAAAAAAACACACGAGAAAAAAAAAGGCAGTACTTTGGCTTGTAATAAACATGAACAATTCCCAATGTTTTTTAACTTTTATCCCCCCCCCCGATGTTTTACTGCTTTAATTCTTCAGCCTGAACACAAGGCAAAATTATCTTTTTAAAGGGAAAAAAAACCCAAAAACAAACTACCTTTTTCCCCCCTTTGGTCAGCTTCTCACATTCTTTGGTTGCTACTGTAGAAACAGTTGAGAAACAACAAAAGGAAATCCCAACATATTCTACAACATGCAGCAGAAACCAAGGTCAGATTTTCAAAAGGATGCAGGTACTTGCTTGACCAGTTTACACATAGCCTAGAGACAAGTACTGGGCATTGTTTATCACTTGGAGACAACCCCACTGAGCTTGCTAATGCCTCTTCATACAAAGGACAAGAAAGGATCATTTCATCCCTTTCTGAAACAAGGTTTCTGCTGTTTCATCAAAACACTGAAGCAAGACATTGTAAATTTGAATACCTCTTTCTTAGTCTAAAAAAGGCCTAACAGTGTTCCCTAAGAAACCTCACATATAACAGTAAATTGCTTTTAAACTTTTAAATTAATGCTATCCAAGGATATTTTCCACCTCTAACTGCTTTAACACTGTGCTCAAGTCACATCACCTGACTGAAAAACAGATCCTAGGAGGGAGCTGGGAACGCCGTATGCATCACCCCTTCATCTCCTGGGCAGGTTAAGGCTTGAATTTGTGAGATTAAGCTATTTTAATACACCCTCCTTCTGTACAACATTCAGGGCAGTTATCACACCTCTTCCTCAACATGTCAAACCTTTCTTCAAAAAACTTAAGTTCCGAGTGTCTTTAAAATTCTCCTCTCCATCTGCAGGTAGGGAAGGACAGATGCTTTGGTTAACAGGGATAGTAGCACATCTTCCAGCGAATGACACCTATGTTGCCACATTTTCATCCTGTGCACCAGTTCTGTTTCCTTAAATGAAAACAGTTCAAGAGCAAAGAAAAAGGGGGATAGGGGAAAAATCAAGTAATTCATCAGTTTTTTTCCCCCTGCACACAGCTCCTGCTTGCTTGCTGTCCTCGAAGCACTTTAGATTTTGAGTTGGTGAAAAAAAAAACATTGAGAAGAATGCAAATAAAGGGGTTGGGGTTTTATTGGCTTTGGGCATTTGTGCGTTTGTTTTGGTTTGGTTTGTTTGTTTGGGGTTTTTTTTGCATTACAGTATATACAAAATCCTTAGGTGCTACACAATCACATACATATGGTACTACGTAGGGCACATATTCACTGTTGAGAGGCAGGACACTCCTGGCAACCAAGCTGTACACATCCACCAAGGAACAGCGAGGGAAAAAAAAAAAAAAAGACTAAAATCAAGTGTGGTTTTGTTCGTGATGCTCCAGAGACCTAAAAATTAAGCTGTTGCTAATCAATGATAAAGGAAGCTTGAAAAATATGAATACAGACAATATCAATTAACTTGAATCAATGAGAGCACCAGAAAGAACCAAATAGGAATATTTGAGCTTAATGTTGTTAGTGGGTGGGCAAAGACAGAATTCGACTCAACTGAGAGATCTGAGTCCTGGTGTCTGTCTGAAGGCAGACGCACCTACAGGGCTCCAAACACAGATTCCCAAGATAAAGGACTATGTGCTAGCAAGCAATCCTGCCTCCTGATGCCAGAGGTGGATCATACGGTAATGTCACTAAAAATCAGAAATCCATGCACTTCAACAACTTCCACTGCTTTACAAAGCAGGTTTAGCTACAGAAAGCCTGCTAAGGAAAGGTGACATTGCATACTGCAGCATCACAATGGAGAGAGCAACTAAGAAGCAGTGCCAGAAGGTAATCGATGGCCCTCCAAATAGTCTTTGACCTGTGCATCAATCAATTACAGACCTGGTTAGAACTGAGGGTGCATGGTCCACCTTCCATATGGGATAAAGAAAAGAGGCATCTATGTGTCATTCTGTGTCCTCGACAATTTGCTGCCCAAAGCAATAAGCCTGTGGCATTGCCAGACCAGAACTACAGTTGCCTGGGCGAAACGCTTCACTAACAGTGACTACAAATACAGAATGTAAAAGGTGTCACTGTTTGCAGCTGCCTATGTATCTGTAGACATATGGGAGAAATGGGAAAATAAGAATCTTGACCATAATACTGGGAGCAGATGACAGCTGCAATGCTCCAAGCTGCACAGAAACAACAGAGAAACAGGTAATAGGAAAACAAGACTGTGCCAAAGACCACTAGCAATGTCCCCAAATTACACTGTGGGGGGAGACAACCAAAAAAAAAAAAAAAGATCAAAACACCAAACCAACCAAAAAAACCCCAAACATCTAATCCAAAGCCTTCACAAACTGATTAGGATCAGGGACTCAGAAGCCGCCACACAAATGAAATCCCCTGAACTGCTGAGGACTTTTCAAAGAACACTGTCTTTTTAAGATTCATATGACTTTTCAAAATGTTGGGTAACTAGATGCCTTTGCTACTAATAAAAGTTCTTATTTCTCTTCTTTTATAGTGCATGACAGTAATGCTGCCTGGCCCCAGCATCCCCCCCCAACAGGCAGGGTGCTACCTCTGGCAGCCCCATTTTTTCAAAAAACCTTCATGGACTTGCATTTACAAACAGCATCCAAATTACAAACCACCCAGCACCTACAAGCTCCAGCTTGCTTTAGACATGACAAAACTCTAGTATAGCAGTTTTCAAGATTATATAAATTAGAGGCCAAGACATAATTTTCCTTGCTACAGGGAGCCTAAACTCAGAGGTTTCCTTAGTTCCCCGAACTGTTCTGTTTGAACCTTCTTTGTACTCTAAGTTATTTTGCCGTCTTCAGGGGTCAGGTTCCCAGACAGCATTCATGTTTAGTAGGCAAAGAATGTTTTTCTTCTTATGCCACAAACTTCATGTGATAGCAAAAAAGCAAAGAGAGATAAAAACCAACAAAAATGGTAAAAAAGAAATTCTTCAATCCTGCCAGTTACCTGTAACTGAAAATGAATCCATGAAAACAGAACTATCACTGCAATGGAAAAGAAAAATAAGGGCTAGCTTCAAGTGAATGTTCAACCACAAATCCTTCAACTGTAGGAGAGTCAAGATGTTAGTAATGTAACTGCAGATGTTAGTAATTGCAGTAAAGCAGTTAACATTTTATATTCAGCTTGGAATGAAAGTGATGTGCACTCCTGGAGTGACTACAAATCTGCTTTTATCAAATCTTCACCAGATAATAAAAAGGAAGACCTAAGTATTTAAATAAAAACATTAGGAACAAATAGTACGTTGTTACACCGGGATGAAAACAACAGCTACAACACTGGCCATTTTTGCACATAAAACACATTAACAGCATGTGAGAGTAGAGGCAAAGATGAAGACATTTTTGAAAAGCTGTTAAAGTTCATGCATTGGGGCTTAACATGGTCTCTAGTTGTTAGGGATTGCTACCTTGTGCTGGCAGCATAATTCTGTATCTTCCTAACGCTTTGTTTCAGATGCTTTTACCTTCAGAAGTGCAAACTACAGATTTTCTGAAGAGATGTGTATAAACACAACATGCAGTTTCCATTTAAATATGCCTCAACTTTATTCTGAAAAGCATTCCTCACCAGGATAGCCATCCAGGCAACAGCCAAGCTACAATTACCTTTGCAAGCAGTTTTCATATTACCATGTAAGAGTGGTATTCTCCTCCCTCCGAGTGAAAAATCCCACATTTTCATCTTTTGCTCCTAGCAATTTCATTGTAATTATCAATGTCTCATCAACATTAAACTAATCAGGGTGTGTTAATATGCATCAGAAGATTAATTAGCACTAAAAGCCACTTGAATTTTTGTTCATGTTTCTGCATTGTCAGTCTGAACTTAATTATGAAATTTTAGCACCAGTTCAGCTCCTAATTCTTTCTGATTATCAGATTAAAAATAAAAGAAGTTATATTCTTCTTGGGCATTGCATTAATCTATTTTAAATTTTCTTTTAAAGGGGCAATTTATGCATTTTTTCAGTTAACAAACCAGCAAAGTCCTTAAATGAACACGCCAGATTTGTATCAGAAGCCTAAAGCTGCAGTGACACAAGCATTTTCATGTGCTCCCATAAACATCATAATCCTTTGAGCGTGACCTAATCCTGTGCTCCCACTGACTCAGTCCCTTTCAGTTCCCAGCTCCTTCAGCTGGGTCACCAGGACTGACAGCAGCATTGGCATGAGGGAAGGAACGGAGGTGCACTGAACTACATGAGCAGAAGATGCTCAACCCACCTTCCAGCAACACCCAGCTCAGCTGCTCTGCTGAGACCAAAGTCCTTAATGCCAGCAAGGTGACTCAGTTCCTCTGCATTTCTTCTACATCACTCCAGTAGCTTTAACTGGAGCCTTGCTTCATCTCAAAGACCTCACTGCTGTTAAACTCTCAGTACCACCAAGAAAGCTGAAGCCCAAACAGAACAGGCATTCTATTGCGGCACTGTGATTCTATCACTAGAACAAAGTGCCCTACAGGAGCTGCTTTTAAGAGACTGAAATTTGAAAGGAAAAAAAGAAAATAGAACCTCCCAAAATAACATGTTAGGTTTTGATACCACAAAACCAGGTTCAGATGACTTCTGGGTGTTGCACTCCATGAATTATTCCCACGCAGGCTCCTATTTGTTCTTCTTGGAGATACCAGGGCAGCACGGCAGAGAAATCAGTTGTACAGTTTCCCTTCCACAAACCACCAGCCAAGGCTGACCAGAAGGGATGCTCTGGCAATGACAGAAAAGAACAAGTCTGGAGAAACAGGCTGGCAGCAGTGTGGTCAAACTCAGGTGCTCCTTTTGTTTCCATTTGAGCTGAGCCAGTGTGACTTACATGAGATTTAACAAGGTTTTGGGTTTGGCAGGAGGAAATGCAAATGCCTTATAAATGCACAATATTCTGTCTCATAGATTAGCAGGACATTCCACAGACAACTTAGACTTTTTTTTTTTTTTAAATGGTATAAAACATACTGAAGCCTATATTTAGAATACATTGCTTCAGTGCACTGCTGCTGGGATGAGAAGATTTGATGATAGAAGTCTAATTTAGCCTGTCAGTTTAGTTAGCTAGACACTAACTTGCACAGTTTGGAGGGCTAAATGCAACTGTGCCTAAATAAACAGCAAAACAGCAACACTGCATGTTATTACAGGAGCTAATAGCCAGATGTTGACCACACTGAACACAGTGAGGAAGGCACTGTAGCATCCTCTTCTCCCTCAGTGGATATTCTTTTGACATGACCCACCAAAATAATAATAAAAAATAATAGTAATTCCAAGGAGATAAAACACAGCCTCAATGAAGGCAGTGAAAATGGCCTGGAACAATGCAGGAGACACTCCATTTGAACCACCAGCACTTCACTTCTTTTGTTCACAGGCTCCACTTCCATTGCTTTTGTGATTTGGTATGTCAGGTCCTCTTACAGGTGTAAACCAAGGGGTCTAAAGGCTCTGAAGGGATTACCAAAACAGTTAGGCTTCAGGTGTGGAAATTGCTGAGGCAGCTAAAAGACACTTTGCCTCCAAAGTGAAGTCATGTGAAAAGGTGTGTTAGTGTGGCAGCCCTTGAGTCAAGAGATTTAGAAATATATGCAAGATCCAGCATGAGAAGCATCGACAGCATTTGTTTCCCCTCTCCTCCCTCTCCCTTACCTGCCCTTGCAGATCACAGCTCAGGTGTGGCACAGCTGCTCCTCTGCCCACTCTCTCCTTGGCAGGGCTAGCAGCCTCACCAGTTAGCCATTTCAGTTCTTGCCCTTCTGCTACCTCAGTCAGCAATAAAGGGTGGACTCATTAGCAAGCAAAATGTTAGAATCAGGACTACCTTAACAAGCCCAGGAAACTTAGCATAAGCTAAGCAAGGGAAGGCAGCAGCAGTGAAGACACAGTCTTCTCATAAACCATTCATCTCTAGGTATAGAAATTCAAGCTGACAGCTGCTTGGAAGAGAGTGGAAAAAAAAAAAAAAAAAAAAAAAAGAGAGAGATAATACCAAAACCCAAAATGCAAAAATTGTAACAAAAAAAATAGTGTGAGGATCACACTGCAAAGTAAGCCAGTCATGCTTTTGTTTGGTGGGGTTTTTTTGTTTGTTTGTTTGTTTGGGTTTTGTTTTTTTTGGGGGGGGATGTTTACGCAAAAAGGGTAACAACAAGAAACTTCAGGAATAGAATAGTGCTATTTTGAGATTTATTTTTTTTTCCCCCCTAAAGAAAGGAACTAGAAATTTCTTTGGACACTTGTAGCTGTGCTGCTTTGGCATTAACTCCATATAGTCTGAGACATTAAAACTGCTTTCTTAATTTCAAAGTTTTCATGCTATGGACACCTGCCCAAGCCCCGGTCATACCTTTGTTTCATAAAGTCCACACACCACGTATGAAGTAGCAATTACTCCCAAATGTTCCTGTAAAGGTTGCTCTCCGTCCCTTAAAACCTAATGTGTCATCCCACAAAACATCCCACTAGGATCACAGGGACGGAGCAACACTTGCTCGAGTGCAAAGACAAAAATAAGCATCAGCTATTTCAAAATACCCCCAGAATCACCCAATATCCTTCTGAACCTGTACCTTCAGACCAGCAGGGACTACACAACCCCCAGACACTTTAAGAGCTTTCCCCCACCATTCCCTAGTGGCAAATCCCACAGACTACACAGGACCTGCCCTGCCTTGCTAACAGATTGGTTTGGAAATGGATCAGGCCATCATGCATAATTCATAGGAGCTTCCCCATCATTTGTTACAATTAAACGAGGCACTGTTAGCCAGTAGCTCTGGGCTGTTATGAACACCAAGATTAAAAACTTGGTCACCGATTCATCACACTGTAGCATTCCATCTGTGACACAGACACCCGAAACAGCCTGCAAGGGACTGTTATCAAGTATAGTGCTGCACTAAACAAAGCAGTTAAGTACCGAAACACACTAAGAAAAGGCTTTTGGATTTCATGCAAGGTAGGAGACTTCAGGAACATTAATCATTTCTGAGATGGCACATAGGGAACAGACATACACACAAAAAAGACAGCTCAAGTTAAATTCACACTGCAGACTTTAGTACCTCAAGTCTATTCACGGAGAGCAAACCTGTGTGATCAACACTTGCATTAAGCTGCAGAAGGGTCTCCATTTGCTCCAATATGCACATAACACTAGGTAAGGATTTACATACAGGTCTTGGATTTCTGCTGCTTTCAGAAGATGCTGGAACAAGTGAAGTGACAAGCAATTTACCGAGGCTTTGTACATTACCTGCAATGTGTTAATGGTTTTTTCTCATCCTCAAAATTCGACTCTCACAGAGAGGAAGAAGTGTTACAGTCCATTTATCATGAAGGGAACTGAGACATAAAGAGGTTAAAGGCCTTACCCAAGGTTAAATATCAATCAACATGAGAAGGAATAAACTCAAAGCCTGCAGTCTCCTGACCAGGCAACCTTACACTTCATTATACTCTGCCTCCCTGCAAGCAAATACCTGCATTGAGACTTTATTCCTGCTGGCACACTTTATTGCACAGTAGTATCTAGCTATCCTACCCATGCCAGGTCACTACAGCACTGAACAGGCAGGAAAGGTCAAATATCAAGTTATCTGTGAGGAAGTATCAAACAGGTTTCTTCAAAATTAAATCAATACGCTGAAAAAAAAAAATCCCAGAAAAAACCCTGTGAGGAAGGAGTCACCTGATCTGACAAAAGCTAGTAACATACAGTGTACATGGCAATCCAAAAGTGGATGCAAACAAACAAAAAAACCTTTCCAAAACAGCTTGATAAAGAGCTCTACCAAAAAAACAAACAAACAAAACAAACCCACCATTTCTTCCTATATACGCTCCCTATGTGTGATCTAGTTCAGTCCTATCTTACTGGGTTCTTTTTTTATCTTCCTTTAAGCCTTATGCTGAAGAATATAGAATGAATTAAAGGGAATGACGCCAAGAGGATGATTTCACTTGATTCATGATTTCCAGTCAACAGGCTAGTCAATAATGTGACCACACCAACTTGCATAAAACAAGATCACCAACACAAACCTAACCCAAAATTAGCACAGATACAAAGATCTACACCAGAAAAAGGAAAGAGTGGGCCAAATGGAAAGGAGAGAGAGAGAGAAACCCTCCTACACTGGCCATGGTGTGTTTAGGTACTGCCTTTCACCAGCCTGGTAAAATGCAGGCACAGAGGAAAGCCACAAGCCTCATCTGTTCAGCCAAAATAGATAAGAATTCTCCAGTCCTCATCCCAATTTCATTCCTCTCAAAGATTATGGGAAACACGCCTCAGAAAAAACACCACCACCCCCCCCAAAAAAAAATACTCAACAAAAACAAAACAAGAAAAGAAATCCAAATAACCCCTGTGCTTATAAAAGTGCTTGCTAATATTAAATGTGGAATCTAATTTTTGCTATTGCTTCCCTTCAGACAGTCTTTGTTAAATAACAAAGTTAATACTTAACAGCTATAAATCTCCAGGAGACTGGTTTTATTCCCAGCTTTTCAGTAAATTTCTCATATGACTGTTTGGACACAGCCATTTCATCACTTGCTACTTCAGTTTCCTGATCTACAGCAGGGAAATTAAAGTTCCTATGCTCTGTGAAGGACAGGATAGTAATAAATCTACAATAAAAAGCAGGGCAGGAACACAAGTTTCAGTTTTACACTCCCCCTATTTCACTCTTCCATTATATGAAGCAGGTGAAAGCAACCTAAGCACTAGTCCAAAAATGTATTTATCTCATGAAGAGATTTCTACAGCCAATACAGGAGGAAAGACAAAACATCATCCATGGTAACACCCCAGCATCTTTATTCTTTGCAACAGTTTTCAAATGTAATCCTTACATTAGGAAGTTTTCTTCATTTCACTTTGTTATAAACTCAGTTTGCCAGGATGAGCACTTAGCTGTGGAGTTCACAAGGAACATGAGAGAAACTTGTGCTCACTCCTGACTTGCACCCCGAGTCGTGACTAGTAATTCCCACATATTTCCATATGAACACACCACTGGCAAAAGGCCATCTCTTCAGAAGCAAGAAGGTGCACATTCACATCATTACATCCAGAATCAGATGACAGACTGTAAAGCAATAATACCACAGAGTATTTTCTTCATTCCAACTCTATCTTCTGTCTGCACACAGCAGCATGATGCTCACAAAAACTAATGCATTTCTGCTACTCACCAGCCTCTCGAATACCTCAGACAATCACTTCAATACCCGGTGTTCTGAGATTAGAAGGTAATCTTCCGAAGTCTAAGAGGGGGTTGAAAAACGTAATGGAAACAGTATCAATCCAACTACACAGCCTTTAAACAACCACAAATGCCCCGGAGTCAGGCAGGCTCATCAGAGCAGGCTCTAATTAAGAGCTCTCAGTTGGAAGTGAGAGTCGGGGCATCACTGACAGCCTACGGCCTACACACCCAAGTGGGCATATTCTTCTCTGTTCACCTTCTCATAAAGGAATCGGGTGGGGGAAAACAGGACAGCAGTGTCCCTCGTGCTCATTTCTGGTCAGGTGAAACATACATCCTCTGTGCATGTCTCTCAGTGGTGTTAACCCACTCAAGAAGTGCATTTCTCCCCATTTTCCAGGCCACTCAGCCAGCTGCATGTGATGAAGTGTCAAGCAGCAAGGGGCAGTCTTTCATAAATGCCATGCTGCCCTTTTCTCTGCAGTGAAACGCTGCTATATGAAGCTAATTGTATTCAAGAGAGGAACCAACATAAGGCATTAACCCTTGCTTTCACCCATCCAGAGGCATTTAAGTGCTGCTACAGCCCTTCTGGTTATCACAGTCACATTACCATGTATGGTGCACCACAAGCAGACTGGACCATGCATAATGTGTTCCCCCAAGTGGCATGTTAAGAAGAGGAATTCGTTTCAAACTCACATAGAAAAGCAGGCACAGATAGAGGAGAAAGGTGATATCAGAGAGCTTGTCTGAAAAGAATCCCTCGCCTTTCTCAAAAACTTGAAAAGCACAACTATGTCCATTCATGTGTGTGCACACCAGGCGAGCAGCATCATGTAGGTATCATCACTGAACACATCACAGCACTGCTTGTTTGTAGTTTGGGGGCACTCTGGTAGATGCGTTTCCACTTCTTTGCTGAAAATCAAGCAGGATTTCTAGAAACTGGCTCTTTTAGGAGGCTGGCATTAGCTACTCTTCCAGTGAAAAAGGGATTTGTTTATTCATAAAAAAATTAAATAGACCCCAAACCCCCAACAAAAAAATAAAAATAAAATTAAAAAAAAAACAAAACAGAAGGGCAGTTAGTTAATCAAGATGTTTCTTTAAATAAGGATAAAAGCGATGAGACCAAAAATCAAACAAGGCATTTTCCTTCAGTCACTCTTTACAACAATTCAGAGATACTCAAAGCTTTTTGACTTTCAGAAAGCTTTGTACCAATTAGCAGAAAACACCACATGTCCCACCCTCCCCCAACTACAGGCATCAAAATGTGCTTAGGGTACACACGCTCTCCTTTTGGTGTCAGTGAGCAAAGCCAGCCCTGCCAGTCCTCATTAGTGTCTGCTCTGACTTCCAAGGGAAGGACAGGAGAGCTTGGAGTTAAAAGCCAAAGGAGGTTAGTCACAAGGTATTTCATTCACTACAGTTTCTTCATCCTCACCAAAACACCATGCCCCTGAAGACACAAATGCTAGTTTTGTTTCACAGCTCATACTATAAATTAGCATTCACATCTTCCAAAAATGTGTTCTCTGTCACTTACAAGCACATGCAACTCCTGACATAAAAAGCCACATTTACTGACAGTGTGGAGCATCTCCTTGGTCCCTAGCGTCCCACCCTGGGGGACACTTCGCAGGATGCTTCCTCCACGACCACTTCAGAACCTGCTGCTGCTTCCACCTGGGAAAGCCACCATGTGAGTGGCCAGCTTCAAAGCTCTGCTGCAACCAGCAGCTGCTCTGATTGTTTTCAGCAACTGGAATGGGCATTTATCCAAGATTTATTTTTGTGTGTGGATGGTTTTGGGGTTGGTTTGTTTGTTTTGGGTTTTTTTTGTTTGTTTGGGGTTTGTTTGTTTGGTTTTGTTTGGGGGTTGTGTGTGTGTGTGTGGTTTGGTTGGATTTTTTAAAGAAAAAAATACTGTAACTAGCACGGAAGGAAATTGGAAAGCCCAAATGAGCTGATCTTAGAGAGGAATGGGGGGATTGGCGTGTGTTCACTTGTGTTTATTTATAAATAAAGGCAAGCATGTGGGGGCAGGGAAGTAAAAAGGGAGCAATGCAGAAGGCAATGCAAAATTTTCCTCCTTTCAACATAATTTCAAATCTCATGGGTGAAGGGGAAAAAAAATTAAAAAGCTATCCTGAGGCATCTTTCTGTTCCCTGCATCATAACAGATCAATGAACTAATCTGCACAATCAAGACAAGACCTCAAAGAAGAGAGATGCTGCTGTAGATGGAGATGTCAGGGATAATGGTGCTGAACATCAGCACTAGTTATTATTTTGAAAGCAGAAGAGACTATTGTCTTCTACTCAGGAGTACAAAGGGTGTCCTTCACTGCTCACCAGGCTATCAAAGCACAGCTAAACCACACTTTTTCCAAAATCACATGGCAGAAATTTTAATCATCAACTGCTGAGTTTTAAACCCTTCTGCTAAATTTGATGGAACACTTAATCTGTGCAGGCCAGATCACATCAGTTTGGTCCTGTTAGGAAAGCTGTAGGGTCTTCATCTTCCCGCCATGTACAAATCAAGAAGTGACTGCAAGTAGATTATCAACAGTAGTGTCCTGTTAGACTGTTGCTCTTCTACAGGCACTGAAGCTGAGCAACTGCGAGGACCAAAGTAAAAAGTTGTAAGAGCAGAAATTTGATGTAGTTATTACCTACAATGAAACAATCTTAAAAATTGAAAACCAAGGTCAGTGATCTATAAATACTACACTAGATCTTCAGCAGCTGACCACAAAGTGTAACGAAAAGCCCTGAGAAGATATGTGATGAACTTTCAAAGGGTGTAACAGACACTAGGAACCTCAGAAGAAGTGCACTCCTCCTTAAACTGTTAGCTCTTCACTTAAACAAGATCATATTGAAACTACACACTTCATAAAGGACAATGTAGGGTTATCTTAAGTACATGGCCTTTGTTATAAAAAAACCCTTTCATCAAGTGCTACTAAACACAAAGATACCCATTGCTGTTCAGCATGCACATGATCAGTAATCGCTGGAAACTAAGCAAATGCATCAGAGGTACCTCTGCTGACAGTCCTGCATTCTTCCTCATCTTTACCTTAAACCCACGAACATAACTTGACAGTGAGCTATGTCTTCAGTAATACTGAATCCATTAACACCAGCATTCCACTCCCCAGTGCATGGGCCATTTTGCTCTTTTACATTTAGCTTATGTATTGTACCATCATGCCATTCCCGCAGAGCCAGTTGAACTTTTGTTACCTCTGAAAACTTCTGCGAGAGGGTGAAAGAAAAATCATATGAGCTCTTGGTTCTTTAAACACACATGTGACTGTATTTAAAGTTGGAGGAGTGATACTTAGCTGACAAAGCAAGTACATGCATTATGCCCTTCATATTAGACCAAAGTGGAAATAGTATAATTGCCAATAGTATAATTGCCGCACAAAAACACAACCTCCATAAGAAAAACCTTTTTTGTTTATATTTGAACATCTGCAAACAGTTTGACTGCAGCCTGGGGCATAGGCAGTGAGAATGTGTGTGGCCTTGCTAGAGGCAGCTGTGGATGAGTCCCCTCGTGACATCCTCCAATCTCCAACACAGCACCAACACCAGTTTCCACCAGAGCCCAGCCCATATTCAGACTGTGGTCAGACATTGCATGGGCGTCCATACAACCACACAGATATCAGCTCCTCATCACTGTGAAATCTCTCTGTCATTTCCACAAGTTTTCCAGCAGGCTCCTCCTCCCACACTCAAAAATCCCTAGGGGTCAAATGCAAACCTTATCTAAGCAGCAGGAGTACTTACAAACACCAGCTCACCTTTGATCCTGTACCTACGGGAAGTCACAAGGCTTTTCAGAACAATACATCACTTCCTATCATGCCAGCCCACCCTACGTATGGTCACCAATCTCATCTTCCAAGAGGTGGTGCAATGGTGAAGATTTGTGTACAGTCCAGGAATGAGTCCAGCCCTCGATCTGGCTTCAATTCTGTTAATATAATTTTTACATTTTCTTTGGTGAAAGCCCAGTGAATGCATAAAATGATTCTAGATCATTTCTATAAAAAGTTATTGTTTGAGCTGGAGTAGGTTTACTCCTTTCAGAGCATCACTGCAGCACATCCCTGCAGCAGAGCTCGCTTAGCAGTATGTGCCTGTCAAGTAACAGACCGCGACTGTGAGGAAAAAAGCAACACTGCATAAATTTGGGCTATCAGGCTCCTCATCTACTCCTATAAAAGCCTGCTAAATGTCCTCCAACATGAAGAACTAACAACTGGGAGATGTTGCAATATTATAAACTACTTTTCTATAAATTTAGTGCAAAAAATAAAATACAAGCTATAGCAACTCATTCTCACACAAGAAAGATTACTTATTAAAAATGAATGTAACTTGCTTATGCAAGCAATGTTTAATTACAGACTTCTACAAGGCTGACCAAGACTTTAAATTGGTGCTGAGGGCAGTGCTCCCTGGCTCAGTACACAGTCCCAACAAATTAGACATAACCTCTCTCTCACCTCCTCTGCCCCAACCCAGCATTTGCAATTAGAGAACCGAGAAGACTATTGTTTTAACTGGGAGCAAGTTTGAGCATTTAGGGATGAAAAGACACAGCTTCCACTCACTGTTTAATTATTGGTAGCCAGAGGACCACCCACACATACAGACTACAGCTTAGAAGTCTCATTCCACACTGCAGTACTGAGAGTGCACTGTCAAAGGCTTTCCTCCCCAACAAATGATCTTCTACCTACATGGCTAACAGTCAGCATGAAACTCTGCATTAAAACTCATGTAACTATTTATTTAATTTTTTTTAGCATCTCAATGCACTAGGAATCCTCCTGACTAAGAACAATGCTTGCCTGCTGAGCAGGCACACCCACTCAAGAAAGAACAAGGGGAAGTCAGTCACATCCTGCAAAACGTATTTAATGTAAAGCTCATTACCCTACTGCTTGTTCAACAGGATAGTGGCTTCCTCTGGTGTGGCAATAATAGAGACTTTCATGAACAAACCCTGGTCTACAAGGAGTCGGAAATACGGTTACAAAAGCACAGTTCAGCACATGTGAATACCTGTGAGTTGTTTAAAAAAAAATAATTAAATCTAAGACTAATTATTAAAATACCTGAGCACACTTTTAATTACTGAAGTAGTAAAGGAGACAGAATGACAGTTCCCTGGCAGGGCAGACGCTCTGATTAGGCAGGTTGTTTACCCAGGGCGAGGCCCATCCCCTGTGCCCCTGTGATTTGGCAGTGCTGAGTTAACGGTGGACTGGGTGATTCTAAAGTTCTTTTCCAACCTAAACGATTCTATGATTTCTGTAACTGCGGAATCACTTATGTAATTGTTGAAGTTACACACATGTTACTTCATAGTTATGCATATGTTGAAGCTACCTGTGCTCCTGTGAGCTCAGCTGCTTATTTACCTTGTACACAGAATGCTTTATAAAAACTACAATTCTAGTCAGGCTTTTTGGTCTTAATGGCCTTCAATCATTCTGACGCACACACGAGATTGCACAAGGGGTGTTGTCAAATACCATTAGTAGTGATTTCTGCACTGCAAAAGCAGACTCTATCGTTATCTTAATAGCCTTTTCATTAAAAACTCCTTATACCCAAATAGCAAATTTATTTTCCACTTAGAACCTAAGCAAAGACCCAGAAAATTTAACCCAACTACAACTGCATAATCTTGTGTGTCCAGCAAGTACAGTATTTACAACAAACTCCAGATGAGTGTCTTGATTCCATTTCACATTTCTTTGCTTGCAGACTATATGCAGGCTTCATACTGAACTACAGCAAATCCACTTACCATTGTCCATTATGGTTGCATATTGGGTTGGGTTTTTTGGTTGTTTTTTTTTTTTGTTTGTTTGTTTGTTTTTTAAAGACACATTTGAGCCTTAATTTTAAGGTTTGATTTAAAAAGCAAGAAAGGAGAGTGGAAAAAAAAATAATCCAGCCTTCTCCCTGTAACACAATTTCTACAATCAGACAGTAGAGAGCAACTGCCAACTGCAGTTAGCACACGTGGCCAAGTCACTGGTGTGCACCATTTCATCTGAAATACACGGCTGAATCAGTGCTCAATGCAGCTACAGGGAGTGCTGTCAGGGTACTTGCCATCACACTCAGATGTCTAGCTGCTAGTGATAGCACTGTCAGACACAATTCAAGGACAGGCTTTTTCCATCAGGAAAACAAAAGGGAGGACAGATACATTTCAATCTACATGACTCCATGAGACATTTTCTAGAGAAAAGGGAAGTATTAGGGCAGAGAGAACTACAGAATACAGGAGAAAATGAAGCACTAGTGCATTACTGCAGCCCTGGCAAACAGGAAGCGAAGGCTTCCTCTATAGTCACATCCCTCCCCACAGACCCCACCAGCAACCCAGCAGGCGAGGAGGAAGCAGCCCCATCACATGACATCCCAAACATGCTGGTAGCTATTTTTACATGACTGTCAGGGTTACAGCAGTCGCTGCTTATTTCAGAGCAGAATGCAAGTGCCTCTTTCTCTCCAAACGTTCAAATATTTCTCATACTTTTCATGATTTAAGTCTATTTTTGTTTTCCACCTTATGAGCAAACCCAGAGTCTCCAAAGTCCAGACTTGACTGTACCACAGGCTGCACTGGCACCTCTTATATAGATTCTTTCAAGTACCATATTGTTTTAATAATTTAAGAACATCAGCAACTACTATCATCAGAAAGATTCCTGCTTGCTTTTTATGCCCCTGGGCCATTCCTTGGAATATCTAGAAAGTAAATACTTCTTCTATACTATCTTTTTTTTTTTTTTTAATAATTGTATAAGTTTCAGATTAATTTTCCTCTGTTTTGTTGATACACATTCACTGTATTTCCAGATTATCATTCCTTGGGTAGCTGGAAAATGAGTATCTGGTACCAGCTACCTTGTGTACAAACCTCAGACTTTACCACAGACTCCACTTGGCATCGCATCTGGCACAAAAAAAACCAAGAGGTGGCTTAATTCCCTTTATCACACAGGTATTCACAAACAACCCAACCTTCCTGTAGTCAGCCTTGCTCATTAACATTGGTACTTCAATTATGACAACTGCAAACCCATAGAATTTCAAAGGATTGTTTTGGAACACCAAGACACTTTAACACATTGAGTAAATCAACATTTAAACAAGCCCATGCTTTTATTTCCTTGATATCAAGGCTTCAGCACCTCAACATGTAACGGAATTAAAAGAAGCCACAAAGTTCCACAAGAAGCCAGAACAAAAAGGCATCCATAACATTAACCACCCTGACATTCCCAAACAAAACCTGATGCCTGTGTCTGAAGCACAGATAGTCTCCCTTCCTTCTTTCTTAAGCCACACATTAACTAGTTGTGCCATGGTAGGAGAGAAAGGCATTTTTCCTCTGCCTACTGAGTAACTCCAAAGGGTCACAGGAGCAATTTACGGCACTTTGTAGTTAACCATTGACAAATACAGTACTTGCCATTTTCAGACATAATTGCTATCTTAAAGATGCAACTTTAGAATGAAGTCTTTCCTGTTCCCACTGCCTGCCCTAACTTTTACACCAAGGGCATTTATTTACAGGAATGAAAGGGAAGATAGTAAAGAATTAGACTGATAAAAACAAGTACAGAAAACAGACCATATTCTAAGAGATACCCAAGTCTTCACACATGCCACACAGATTCTGTTTGTTTCACAGAAAGAAACAAACACTCAGTACATTTGAAATCATTCCCAGGTTTGTAAATATGCCATTCTGTTAGTCATTTCTTGCCACTTTTATGTACCATTGCTGGTTTTACTGAGATAACTTAAACACACTCAGAAAGCCTCACTCAAGACTGATACTATTTTTTCCCATGGTAAGTGCTAAAAAAAAAAAAAAACCCAGAACAAAGCCTTCATTCTTCAGCTCTTAATGATTTTAATTAGCATCAATCACTTTCCTAAGGATGAAGAACTTAATGTCTTCTTTACCTCAGTCTTTAACAGCAGGACTAGTTGTTTGCTGGGTAGGCAGCCCCTTGAGCTGGAAGACAGGGATGGAGCACAGAAAGAGGCCTCCATCATTCATGAGGAA
>JANIJG010012338.1:0-32940 GCA_024611175.1 Megaceryle torquata
AGACATTTACTGTTTTCCTTCCTCTCCCTGTCTTTTTCTCTTTCCCCTCTTTTTATTCCGTTGTTCGTTTGGCCTGCAGCATGTGCTAGAGAACAGATTAATCCTTCATAAAGTTTGTTTAACCATTTTGCCACAGATAGTACAAATATAAACTTGTCTATTGCTGTTTGATCTATTAGCTTTGACCCGATCATTGTGTGTGCCTGCAATTGTACATCTCTAAGATCTTCCTCTCAGAATTAACCTCTTTGCCTCCTCAGTGACACTTCTATTGCAGGCCTTTAACTGCAAGTCTAAGATTCAAGAAGTGACCTTCTAATCCCAGACAATGAACAAAAAGGATAACCTGGAAAATTCATTATTTGTCCTCAAGAGAATGGAAGTTTCATCTACTTTGAACTAAAATTGGAAAGTAAATTTGATCTAATGGGAGAAATTTTATCCTAGTTCCAATAGAGTATCATTTCACTCTTTTGCAAGGCCTTTTACTTCCAGGACTAGTAGCAATTTCCTCGCAGCGGCCTCAGTCACCTCCCAGCTTTTACCTTGAGATTCCCTCTCTCCAGGCAACTTCATTCGCACGGACAGGACCCACACACCAGCCAAGCCAAGGCTTTAGTGCCCACTACAAAGCTTAACCCACTGGCAGAAATATTGCAGACTTCAGTTTGTAGTTCAGTTCTCTGCTGGCTTCCGTGTTTCCGACATGAAAGCTCTTGATGTCTCTGAGACGTAGGTGCGTAACAGAAAGAGCAAACACCTTCACTGCTCCCCTTCCATTTTGTTGATACAGGTCACAAAGGCCTCAAGGTGAAACTGTGTTGCACACAGACCTTCCCTGCACAGTCAATTGTCTGTCTTGAACAGACCTTCAGGCTTTTCTGTGACATAACTCTTGGGAGTTTATTTACTAGAACAGTATTGGAATCTTTTGTTAGACAGAGACTGTTCTCCAGTCACCGTATGAATCAGGATAACATTGATGCAGTTAATAAATTATCTTACTGCATTTGATAAAATTCTTAGACCTGTTTTTTCCCCGATTAGATAGAGAGCTAAGACTCCTTCAGTGTTGGTAATTTGTTTGTTTTCTTTCCATTTGCTATGCTTCTTTTCAGGATTATAATAAGTCTTGGCTACGAATTTGGGAACCTCTTAAATACTGTTCTTGCTTTTTCATAGAAAGGACAGCAATAAACTAAATCAATCTATACTATCCTTTCTCAGAAGAATGAGGTATAAGACAGTGAACAGAATTTCAGTATAATTACAGCAGGGCAGGATTCTCCTTAAATGTTCTTCTAGTCACTAACTTCTGCTTTGATGACATGATTATTGTTTAAATGTAGGAGAAAGCAAGAGAGTTTTTATACAATGTGGGTGTTTTCACCTGCTGTATGTAAAAAAAAAACCCAACAAACCAAAACCAAAATCCCACAGACTGAAGCACATCAGAGTATCAGTGGTAATTAGGTCTTGGTAGATCATACAAGAAAAAAAGGAGCTTGAAAAATGACACAGCTAAATAAACTTTTCGTATCCTAAAGCTACACAAAAAGCTCTCAAAGGGAAATGTAAATTATGAATGGGAAACACGTGCTTCTGAGAAGGGATAATCAGTAATGTGTATGGGGAATAAGGACAAATTATCCCATATAAGTCTGTGTAAGGAATAGGATCACACACCTTATGCAGGTCTTCAAGTAGCCAGACAGCCCTTTACAAATACCGATTGCCACATCACCCGCAGCACCTTCCCGGAGGAGTTACTCTAACTGTTGCTATCACCTCACATACACGCGCAGTGACAGCATCTACCAAGAAATTTGCACCCAGCAGAAAAAAACAATCTTTAAAGAATGTTGTTTTCTGAATTTATTTAAGGCCCCAAAACAATCTGGACCAAATTTTTCACTGGAACGAGTTCTTCACTGTTCTAGCATTTTTATAAGCAGTCTTACACGTGCTTCATAGTCAACGCTTCCAAAACATATTGTAAGTCTGTTACTAATCAGGATAAGAACCCAGAAAGCATTTCAGATAGAAAACAGGCATCTAAAATCTTAGAAGACTGTGGTAACCACAGACGCTTTAATATTTGTTTCCTGCAATGAACTGACAATTCAGCTGAAGGAGGAATCAGAGTAAACCATATTGGAATCCACATATTCACACAGAGATCTGGAAAGCTCAAGAAGAGATTTAGAACAGTTTGTACAAGCCAAGACTTAGTCTCACGTCTATCAGAGTCAACAACGAACACTCACAGGGTCAGCTGGAGTTGAGCACAACTTAGATCAGACACACCAGCAGGCGGAAGGCTTTTACTTGCTTCTATTCTTAAAGCCAGCTGCTCTAAGCTACCTCACTTACAGCTACATAGGTATTTTTGGAGTCTGTAATTTCCAGCCTCTTAGTTTCTGTGTTCAAGAACAGCCTCCCAGTCAGACTCGCCCTACAATTCTAATTGGGCCCAGTAGAAAATGTTAAGATTTGAGCATTTGTTTCAAATTGGAAGGCAACCAAGTTTTTGAAAGCTTCCTTAAAATGGATTTGCTTTTCTCTACCCAGATTGAAATGCTGGATGAAATGTTAAAAGAGAAATATCAAATCGGCCCTCCTGAGCCCAATTTTTTAATAATTAGGGGTTTTTTTGCCCCCCTCATTTGTTTGGCTTTTTCACAGAAATGCTTTCCAGATTAGGACATGATATAAGAAAATTTCAAGTATGGACAAAATGGTTCTCTGCTTCACCGTCCTTGATATTTCTCAGTACAAAGATATAGGGAGTCAGTGAAACAGGAGTTTGCATTCTGCAGCTGAATTACGTTACAACAACACAGATGGAACTTTAGATGTAAAGCCGTATTTTTAGCCCAAGCACAGTTGAAGTTGGTGTCATCCAATCAATGTAGCTGGAGACATATAGAAAGATGCTTGCAGAAATACACATACCTCCCTTGTAGTGAATGGTGGAGACACGGTATCCTGTGTGCCCTATCTTTGAGGAGTACAATAATTTAAAATATTTTTTTCCTTTAACAGGAAAGAAATGAATATTCCCATACATGGCCTCATATTGGTGTTTCATTTGGCTAGCACTCAAACACTTCCTCCAGTTTTCCCTTGGTGAGTACCTGTGTGTGAAAACTGACATTTTCATGGGCCCTTATGCAATTGCTCCAGGGTGAAACATTTGCCATTTCTGTCAGAGAAAGAAGATATTCATTGTAAGATTTGTGACATTCCACCTCCAGAGCAACAGGTGTGGATTTCCATACATTTGCAATTGTCAAAGAGAACGTTCAATGTTTTCATGGTAAAATGATGATTTCCAACAGCAATATCCCCTCGTTTCATGAAGGATTTGGGGTGAGATCAGAAACATTTACCTTTATCACAAAACACTGCTGTGATGTTTCTCTGGTATGGAGAGGTTTTATTGTTTCTGGCACATTGCCTATTGGTGCTTAAACATTAGAAAACGTATCTTATTAAAACAGGAATGTGAAAGCACTGGAATCATTCAACATTTCAAAAGAAGCGGTTTGAGTACAGTTCTCTGCACAAACACATATTCACAGCTCTCAGTTCCTGGGCATTGATGTCCCATGCAGACACATCAGCGAGGTGCTGGACAAAACTTTCTGGAAGGATGAATATACATCCCTCCATCAAATTGATCACGGAATGCTTGCATACACAAGGGCAGCCCCTTGTCACTAGGTTTACAAGATGAAAACCCCATTGGAAGTAACTATTCACCAAGTCCTTCCCCATTAAAGAAGGCTACTGTTACAGCTCTGTGAGGAGTAAAGAAAAAGATCTTTTAAATGTTGGAGGCTTTGGAGCTTCTTCTGGAAAGATATTGGATTTTGTATTGGTTTATTTTTCTGGTAAACAGGATGCAGACCTTGGAAACAGGCTATGGAGAAGTATTCCTAGTAAAAAACACACAAAGAGAGAATCAGCCAAGCAGGGATCGAGGGAAGAACAGGCTTCCTCTTGGAAAGCCTGCTGCTACTAGTAAGGAAAGCACTCTTTTTCCAAAGAAAAGATGCTGTGGAAAAGCCAAAGGACTGTTGCTTTTAACCTTGATGACAATAAGCAGACATTTCAAGCTAGTCAGTATTCTGAGGCGTTTAAGGAGATGAAAACATGAATTTCTTTTCTCTGGAAGGTCTCATATTTCACAGTAAGATGTCTTCAATAGTATTTTATAAACTGGTAAAGCAAAGAAAGTCTGAAAGACCTTTTTGAAGACTGTTTTTCTTGCCTTATCCTCCAAGAGGAAATAAGAATAGAGTAGGTAGCAGCCACAGGAGGCTGGAGAGGGTGGTTGTCAGGGTGCAAAATAACCCAGCATTTTAGTTGCCTCTGTTACCTATCCATGAATACACCTAGAGTCCTCCCCAGAAACAGCATTTAATTCATCTCAGAAAAGAAAAAAAGTTAATTATTGAGTAAATGATAGAGCCCCACCTACTGTTGTTTTAATGTATATATTTCTTCACACACACGCACACATACACAACTATATATGTGCAAATACATATTTTTAGCAGGGCCTGTTGTGACAGGACAAGGAGTAATGGTTTTAAGCTAAAAGAGGCTAAACTTGGACTAGATATAAGGAAGAAATGTTTTACAATGAAGGTGGTGAAACACTGGAACAGTGAAAGAGAAGTGGTAGATGCCTCATCCTTGGAAACATTCAAGGACAGGTTGGATGGAGCTCTGAGAAATCTGGTCCAGTTGAAAATGTCCCTGCTCATTGCAGGGGGGTTGGATTAGATGACCTTTAAAGGTCCCCTCCAACCCAAAACATTCTATAATCCATTAATGTATGGATGGGCATTTCTTTTATAGGCCCTAATTATGGAATCTAATCCCATAGTGCTTATGGTTGGCATACACACACCCCTGCTGAGTTTACAGTTAAAATCTAGAAATATAAATGGATTTCTTTCCATCACTCTGTGATTCTGGCTTTCCTGGTTAATATGAGCATACACACGTACAAAAAAAGGATTAGATTTTTTTTTCAAAAAAACCCCAAAATCTTTTGGTCAGGAGTTGACAGAATAAATACTCATTTTGCTGGCAACAGTGGGGTTTACAGTCACCAAGATTCCATCACCCATTACCATCCTTACTGGATTATCTGACACATTTCTACCCAGACTCTCTCTGCTCATGTCTAAAGAACAAAGTATCCCAGCAATGGGAATACCCCCTAAAGTGGCAGAATTTTTGTAGTCCAAATAGGAAAGGCTAAATGCAGCACGCATAGAAGATAGGATATAGGCTATCCCATTTTAAGTAAGTGGAACCACAGTACGGAGGAAGTTAGTGAAGGGTCCATCCAACAATTAAATGTCTTCTCCCGGCCAACGCTTATCCACTACATCCCCTGCTCATAAAGAATGTAACAGAGAAGTTAACTGCCAGCATGCACGAGGCTTTTAAAAATGCCCATTTCCCCTGTCTCCTTGCCATTTGCTTTACTTTTGCTTTAATTTCATGTGAACTGGAATTCCCATTGCAAAGGGAATTCTTGAAAGAACTTTTCTGAAAGCCCGTGTCCGAAGTGAGAAGCCTTTTTTTTTGAAAACACCAAAGCACATTCTTCTAACCTGTTGCAATATTAAATCAGTATCACATTTTACAGGTAACATCTTGTCTTTCAAATGTTACCAGTTACTACAAGTTTACAGTTTGGTACGATTTTAAAATAGCAGCAGCAGTGTGTCAAAACTACAAGGAAAAAAGACCTCATGCAAGTAAAGTGAATTGAAATAGCTAATAAAATGTGACAGCTGGAGAAAAGGACAAATTCGTGCATCATTTTGAGAATGGCAACAAGCTTCAAAAACCTGGTGTTAGCTGGCAGCAATTGTTCTGTTCTGTCAGTTTAACAGGTGATAAACCAAAAAGATGGAAGGAAACTGATTTCCACAATTTCACAGCAGTGTTTTGATAATGCTTTTAAACAAAGCTCTCCAAAACATGGTTGCCAGAATAAATAACAAAAAAAAAAAGCCAAACAGAAATTAATTTCTCGAGTATTAACTTCTCCAAATGAAGTACAGACACCTGTCTAGCCTGACCTCCTTTTTTGCTCAATTGTAATATTTGCTGGCAACAGCTGATATGTTTTTACCTCCCCCCCAAAAGATACTAAAACATTTGAGACTAGTCAAGTGAAGGACATGGTCGGAAATATGGATTGTTGCTTAAGTTAGAAAAATATTTGATAACAGGATACTGAAATGATTAATATTCTTATAATTTTTGACAAAACTTTGAGAAAGAGCTTTAGCTGAAAATTCTGACATTTTCTAATCAATATATTTAAATACTTTGCAGGTGATATTTTCAAAACCTGAGTGTTTATAGAATTATAGTAAGCACTGATGACTCACAAATGAGAGAACACCTTGTTCTTGGTACTCTACACCAACCTCAAAACAAAGAAATTTTCACAAATTTACAGACAGATCTGATTTATTTTAACTTTAAATGATTTTGGTCTGGTTTTTGTCTGATCACTGAATGGAAAAAGGAAATTTTTAACTTTAGAGTTTTCAATACTTAAAGATTGAACAGATTTATATGGTTTTCTTCAAACAAAGAAGACTCTTTATAAGTCTGTGAAAGAAACAAAAGCTGTCCTTTGTAGCAGCTCTGAAAGAAACAAATACAGAATGAAGGACAGGGCAGAAGCATCAGAAAATGAAACATTAGCAAACTCGATTCGTCACTATGTGCCTGAAAAATTAAATTCCCAGTGGGTGGGTAGAACGTTCTTTTTAACTTGCTCCTCTCCTTCTGCTCCCCTCACCACCGTTAAGATCTGAGTGTAGCTCTGCTCCCACCTGTATTCAAAAGTCACCCGCTGTGCTTGCCCACATACATACACGAGTTGATTAAGCAAGATGTGCAGTATTACATGCCATAGAATAGTTCAGATAAGAAGAGGTTCCTGCTGTCTCGAGAAAAACTTTACAGAATTTAAAAGCACGTACAAGTGTTGGATCTAATGTGACAATATTTGAGTTTAAACTATACATATGAGAGGTTTATTATAGCCATTAAAAGCTTGGGTTGCAGTTGTAGTATCACAGGGTATCACAGGGTGTCAGGAGTTGGAAGGGACCTTGAAGATCTTTGGAGTCCAACCCCCCTGCCAGAGCAGGATCATGTGATCCAGCACAGGTCACACAGGATGATGTTTAGTATTCATGCAATATATATTACTTGTTTATCACAATCAATACAGGACTATTGTTAGAATGCAGTTTTGGAAAAGATATTTAAGAAGAGAGCAGTTGCTGAGTATTTGGTGCATATCCTCGAACAGCATGGCACGCACAGACTAATTTAGAAATGTTAGAGGTATATTTTTTTTAAGGATGAGCCACACAATGCCTTTGATGGCTTCATGATTCTAGGACAAGAATTCATCAAAGAGTCTATTTTTTCCCCTCATGGACATCGCTGCAAAGCTGTGGCAGCAAAAACTACTTTGTTAAATACAGTTGCCAAAATCCAATGGCAAGAGAGACGGGAACTTACAATGGTGCAAAATGTTTCTGGCAAGTTCCTATCAATAAATTTTATTGTTGTCCCTAACACCGGGATGCCAGACCATATAGTCTGTGGCATTTTTTTAGCACTGGCTCTAAGAATTTATGATGTGCAGTTCTAATTATTAAATTACTAAAATAACTTATTCTGGGGGGGGAAGAAAAAAAAAAAGAAAAAATGGCAAGTTTGATATTTAATGCAATAATTCACTGAATAGTTTAAAGTTTCACTAGACTACTGAATAACTCAGTAGTGAAATCCTGCTCTGATTTCACAGCATAACCCATCCTCTGAAGGTACAGGCTGCAGTTTTGTTGGCCGACAACTATAAATCTGACAATCTCAGGTGGGTTCCTACTCTGTTTTGTTCTCTAAAATGACAGAGCTTCCCGAGAGTGAATATATCTAGAAGGTAGGAAAGAAAGTATTGTTTGAGGTCAGGGTGACCAGGAAATAGGCATGTCTTAGACAGTTTCTGACAAACCAAACACCAAATGAAGAAATGTGAGTATACCTGCGACTAATTTTCCAGAATGCTCACCATTCTGTCCTTAGAAATCCACCCAAACTGGGTACACTCTAGATATCAAAGTCTATGAAGCATAAATATTTTTGAAACTCCCATATTGCTAAGTAAGCAACCCACAGAATCCTCAAGCCCAGCTGGGACCTTGTGTGAATACCAATTTCCATATCACATGGGAGTGTGGAAAATGAAATTTTCTCTAGGACAGATCAAATGACTGGGATTAGATTTGAAGGACCAGACATCTGGAATAACCCCACTGACTGTTCAGAGTTAGGCAGCTTTACACTGCTTGAGAAACTGGCTTAAGGTACATATTAATCTGTTTAAAGTATTTCCAGCATTCTAGAAGTATCTTCTAATAACAGCTTTACAAATGTGTCACAGGCCTAAAAGGCCTAATTAATTAATATTAGGTGCATTTTCCTTTCACATAACAGACTCAAAGGAGAAAAAAAAAGGAATATTTGAGTTACTGTAATTGCAAACTCATATTCCAACCCTCATACAAGATTATGGATATCAAGAAGGGAACTTTACAATAATACTCATGTGAATTTCAACTTCAGTCCCAGAAAAGTAGTTCTGACCATCAAACATTCAGAACAGTCAAAATAATTATCACAGCAAGGTGTAGAGTGAAACCGGAGACTGCAAGTAAAAGGCACGCAGGTTTGAGAGACATGGAGTTCTACAGTCTATGTGGAATGCAAAAAGTTTTCCCAAGTAGAATAGAGAACATTTTTACAAGCTGGTTCCACCTATTTCTCCCATGTAGAGTATGTTCTCAACCTCAAAGATTTTGATGACATCTTCAAGTAGAATTGAGTCCTAAAAGAAAGGCAACTTCTAATGCCAAATTCAATGCAATTGAATGATGTGTGTATTCCAAGGCAGAGAATATCAGCTCAATGCTACAGACTGCGGGAACAGATTTGTAGTTGCACTTTTGTCTGTACCTGTATTTCCCAGGTGTACCAGCTTCATCAGCACAAGAGATTTCAGACTGACTTCACAAACATATGTATTTTCCAAGTCTAATGAGGAATGTTACAAATTTCCAGAGAAAGACCTTTGAACTGCTCGCATGCTCTGGTCTCGTTTACCTTCTCACAGGCCAGGTATAGTTCAGTTTGAGCTCTGACTTCCCATCTAACCCTGGATGATAGATTTTTCCCTGATTTTACGTGATACTAAATTGCATTTTCACCAAATAAAAGCCTAATAAGAACCACCACCTGTTCACAATACACATCCTTCTTTTGTTTTTTTTTTTTTTTTTGTCTCCTGAACCAATTCCATCAGATTCACATGAACCCTCTAATTGTTCTTAGATCTATTTATCTACATTTTTCATCAACAAGTACATTTCTGAGAAGTCTTTTTTAATTTCTCTCTGCTGGCACACAATTGACCATTGTATGGCTGGCTGAAGTGAAGAGGTTATGGCTAAAATAAAAATAAACTTCCATGAAGCATTCAGCCACCACATATTTTCAGGAACTCATCCCTGACTAGATCACAATTCTGTGTTTAGAGAATCCAAAATAAAAGGAGGAAAAAATGGAATGATATAAGGGTTTAGATTATCTCATTTTATGTTGAAAACATACAGTTTGGTCTTCTACCGTTTCTGCTGAAAACACACAGAAATTATCTTTGTTAATTTTCCTCAACACATTTTTCCACAAAGATTTCTCAACAATCACTGAAAACCAAAACCTTTGCTACCATACTAGAAAAACAACAAAAAGCAAGAAACATAAAACCTTTCCAACAATCAATAAAGTTCTGATCATGAAATTAAAAGCTTTCAATATATCTCAGAGAATAATTCTGCGCACAAACGCGAATGCCAGGCTTCTGCACAAAGAGATTTCCGTTTGGCTTCTGTTTCCAAAATGTGAATATAACACTAATTTTCTCTTTCAAGACAGAGATATTAATATTTTGTACAATAACTGTATGGTCGTTGCAAGTGTCTATAAATATTTTGAACCACCGATTTAGAAATACTCGTAGCATAAGTTCTTTGTTGATAGAAGATGTTATTTTCTATTTGGAAATCTTCAAAGTCATTTCGACAGAAACACGTGGGATGTACGAACACTTACCTTTGTGATGCTGCAGCTCTGGAGGGAATAGAAGGTGTATGAAGAAGTTCAACATTATCAAACGATGGGGAAAAGTAATTCCTTCCTTCTGCTCTTTTTTTTTTCCCCCTGCAAAAATGCACTGTCTGTACTCCTGAGTACATAACCCCACTGAATTCTATTAAATTTATCTTTTTCCACTCATCATTGCCTTATTAATATTTACTTAGTTGTAAGAAACAACCAATTTGAAACAGGGTGAAATTGGTGCTGTAATTCTGCATAACATTATGTGACTTAATCCTACTGGAACAGACCTCGAAACAGAAAAAATGCTCCAATTCTATTCAAGCAAATGGGAATTTTATGAGTTAAGATTGAATCACATTGATTTTAACAGTTTAACAGCATAATACTGAATAATTCGTGAAGAGTGAGTCCGTAACGTGCGTCCATGAAATCGGAAATACCTTTAAAACCTTTTGTAGGGCATGAAAATAATTTGAATTTTGTTTACTTGTTTCTGTGTTTGAATCCACAAGAGATGCTAAAATATTTCCTTCTGTGAGTAGGAAAAGAAACAAGGCATTTTACAATTATTGATTATTCCTGCCTGTAAATAGGTTGCTCAGTAGAGCTTATTTGCTTGTTCCTTAACAGCCATTTCAGAAAAGGGATTTAATGAGCCAGAGGGAAGCCAAGACCAAAGTAACTTAAAACTAATTTGTTCAATTTCTGTTTCCTCGCTTGGCAATTTTAATCCCTGCTCCTGTGTCATTTAAGCAGTGTAATATCAGGGGAGAAATCAACCCAGATTTCACAGAAAGTGTTTTCATAGTAAGAGAAGGACCAGGAGGGGGAAACCCCCTCCCTCTTTTGCTCATAAAGCTAACTATATAGGAGACAGACGATATGTACACTATAAATATGAAAGGCGTAATTATGGTTCATAGTTGTTCTCTCCATTACCAGGGAAGAGAGGAAAAAATTCAAAAGGAAGGGCATACGAGGCTCATTAAAAAACTATATAAGCTCTACAGAAAACGTGGTCCCACTGACACTTGCCCAAATGCCTACAGGCAACGTAATTTGCATTTACTTTTGCATTATTTAAAAAAATATAATGAGTGCACAGATAGCTTCTGCTTGTCATATGCAACCATCGCTGGCTGCTTAATTACTGCCCAGTGATTGCAGTGTGTTCTTCCCTAACCTGGGACCACACGGACGGCACTGGTCATGGCGTGGCATTTTGCGATGCGAGACAGCCTGACTTGAAGGGCAAGGCTCGTTGGGTTTACCCTGCATCAGTACCATCAGGAAGGTTGCAGCATGCAATGGAGAAGACAGTGAATGTACAGAAGTTCACAAACAGTTTAAACCCCTTTCTCAGTCAAAATACTAAAAACTCATCCCTGCACAATATTATCAGGGCACCAAATGAATTTAGAGCAAGAAAATGTATCCCTGCGTCTGTGTTCTCTTGTCCTGCTAGGAGAGTAGCTGGTGTCTGTACTGATGAGCTCAGCATTCAAAATGCTGCTTGTGGAAAAGAATTCATTACTTTCACAGAAATACTAGTCAAGTACCCATCCTAAGAGATATCCTGATTAAGCCATAGACAGCAGGAGATGGATTTGCTCCGGAAAAGCAGGAACAGGTTTCAGCGATGAGAGGCAGCAAAAAGATGGGAAAAGTGTGTATGGGGTGGGAGGGGGAGTACAGGGAGAGGGAAGAAGGGCTCCTTTTCTTGCCTTGCAGGAAAACAGAAGGGGAATTTAGTAATCAGAAAAGAGAGAGATCTAAATAAAGTATCCCTCTAACAGGAAAAAGTCACGTCGTTTCACCAGTGTCAGCTTCATTCTACAGTTGTTATCCGTTTCTTTATAGCAATACCATCAAGATGTGCATATTTTCTGAGAAAAAGTATCCTACTTCCCTAAAAATAATGAATTTGCAAAAGAACTTCAATGTAAATCAAGACTGACTTTTTCTATCAATATAAGCTCTGCTGGAGACAATAGAAAACAATAAATGGAACATGAAAGTTTTCTTGCGAGCACTGTACTTTTTAGAGTGCTTTAAAGCTGGAAAATCCAGAACATGAGATATAAAAGTATTTTATTCCACAGTCAACCTATCATGCTGGCCTACTTTTAGGCAAATGTGGAAAAAGAAAAGAAAATGAAAGCAAGCTAAAAGCGACAAGAGTGTAACAGCTTGCAGTGTGTGAACAGTCCAACCAGTGAACTTCCTAGACCCACACAGAAATTGAAAAAGGTGAACTTGCAGGAAAATGCTTCATTTGTATTTCTGATAACGAATCACACTGGTTTACCACACATAGCTGCAGACTGCTCTTTCACTTTGAGCAACAAAATTACATGATCTTAGAAAAGGTGATGGAAATTTCCCCTTCTGTAAATAGATTTTACAGGTGAGATAGTATAAAAGAAGAGATATATTTCCCCTAAAGAGCAAGCCTACTGCAGCTTTAACTAAGACTGTCTTGTCTCTGCAGGATCCCAGCAGTAGCACACTGAGAAAAACCCTATCAGCAATTTTTAATTCGCCTTCCACCCCCTACCAGCTCTAATAACACCTGCTAAATTTATTTGCATGCTCTGCTATAGGAAATTAAAAAAATGCTGGTTTGAATGATGCTTTTTAAATGTCATCTGGAATGCAATATCCTTTGTGACAGGATAAAGTAAAATACCCTTTCAAGGAAGTAATGATATTCAAGATGAGCACAGTGGTCCCATTCTCTGTGACAGGTGATGTACGAACAGCTCCTCACATCACCCTGTATTTCTGTTGTTCACAGGCATATAATTGTTTTAAAGATCCTCTCTGGTTCCCCATGAGCCTCAGGGTCACAGCCATCTTCCACTTGGTTCCCACCATCATGTGTTCCTTCTTTAACAGTAGCACCTCTTGGTCACTCATTTGCTCGGTTTATCAAAGCTGTTCATACTGTTCAAAGGTACAAAAAAAAGGAGAAAATCTCCTAATCCCTCCAAATCCTGTGATACTGTAGCCACAAAAGAGTGCTGGAAAAGCAAAGGGAGAAGTACCTTAGAGATAGAACTTCATGAACGTGAAGGGGATTCTCAATGGACGGACATTCCTCATTATCCCTGGACTGTCCCTTTGCCCTTACTCCTTGTCATACCACTTCCAACCTGGACTACTTTGTCCCAGCTTTCCAGTGGGATTACTTAGATCTGTGACAAAAAAAAACCCAAACGTGCATATCAATGGAATTAAGTTAAATGCCAGAGACAGATTTTTGGCAAGAGGTGAAGCTGAGTGACTATTATTCATCACAATTAGAGAATCTAAAATTACCATATTAGTAATCAGCCAACTGCTTGTTTGTCACTCCATCCCTGAAATTACACATCTTACATACATGATGCCATTTCAGGAAATGACATCAAAACCATGTAGGCCTTCTTATATAATTAGGATGTGCTTAGTAGAGTGCAGCATCTGCCCCAGTAATTACTTGTGTGTCCTATATTCATCAGTACTCACCTTGCTATGAGCATATTCCCAGCCTGGATTTCTAACAATCTGTAACGTCCCTTAAAAATGTTATTTGTACACATTTTCCATAACACAACAAGGCAGGTAAAAGGGATTGCCCGAGAATTGACTCTTTTAAAAAAATTATTTCTACTTACTTACAAAGTAACCCTGATTTCCTGCATGCCTGATATGTTAGATGGGAGTAGAGAAGTAGGACAAATCCTCATGTCATAACTAAGCTTAAGGGAGAAATACTAACAAAGAAAACACTCTAGGTCTTTGAATCAGCATCCTTCCACTATTGCTGCCATAAATTAAGGGCTGGGGCAACTGCTTCCTAGGTAGCCTTGTTTCACTGCAGCTTTTTCAAGCATAAGCTGCTAAGGTACTGTAAACAGAAAATCTGTTTGGGGCTGATGGACTTGTGGTTCCTTCTGGTATGTGCTGAGATAGTGCTGATCCTAGAAAAGAAATTTCAGTTTCAGCATATCTGAATATTCTGGATCCAAGTTCCCTGATAAATCCCTCTGTTTATAAGGGAGTTCAAGTTATTATGTCTTTCTTTTATATCTACAAAGCAGATGTTGGTCTTGTACACCATAGAGCAATCCCATGCACATCTAGAGATACACCTTAAGAATTTGAGTAATCCTTACCTAGACATGAAAACACATTTGTGCAAGGTATGATTACTGCAGTATTATGTGATATTTTTTCCCCAAAAAACTTCAGAGACTTTATTATGTATTACGACTTTACAATGTATTTTGTGATGGAAAAAAATCCAACCCGTAAAACAACAACAAAAGGTTCATTGACTACACACAGTTTGCAGAGAATTGGCAATAAGGTCTCTAGAACATCAGCTGAGACCATAAATGATAAACAAAGAGTATATAACCAACTGGAAATGTCTCATAGAAACCACAGTCCACTGAAGAATAAACAAACACACCAGACACCCCCCCAACAGGTGTTTAATCGTGTGAATCTTTAAAATCCTAATGGAAACATCCATTTAGATCCTAAAACCCATATATATCTTATCCTTAAATGTTTACATAGGGTTTAAGTATAGCGCACCGACGTAGATGAAAGAAAGCTTTTTTCCCCCTCTCTGGAGAAGATATGATAGAAAGCTGAAAAAAAAAAATCCCAAACAGAGGAAATAGATATTAAAATTCTTCTAGCTGCTGAAGGACTTTAGGTGTTTTGGATGGGTACCTAGTTTCTGTAATAATTATGCTCTAGGCAGAAAGGAGGAAACGCAGTGTCAGCATTGCACTATTTTGTTGCTTGGAAAGCTAAAACCCACACACTTTGTATTATATTTAACTACACGACAGTAATTTCTATACGTTTGTTTAAGCATTTATTTACATGCTGGTTAGCTAATTTGGTAACCTAACAGTTGGTATTTTGCACTCTTCTTCCTTATTCTTTGTAATACGGTATTTCCATAGTCACATGCTTCAAGACAATGCTGATGGAAACTTCTCTAGGGACTAGATCCTGGATGAAAAGAACCCTACCTGTTCAGTGAGATAAATCAGTGAATTTACTTGAATATCTCATAAAAATCTGTTTCACTGACTACAAGAAGCATGGACTGCATTGCACCTTGTAGACTAGGCACTCTGGCTCCATCAATACTGATTAATAAATGGTAGCTACAGAGAGTCAAGTATTGGACCTCTTATCATTTACACTGCTTAACTGCTGGCTTAGTTCTCGTGCCTGTTTGGGACAGCTAAAGCTACCTCCAAGACAATATCCTCGGCAAGTTTTGAGACACCCGAGCGTTGATATTCGCTATTATTTCTGCTTCCCGTATGAGATTTTCCTGGTCGACATCTGTAGTTGCAAACAGCCTACTCACAGAGTTGTGTGGGTGCCAGTCCATGTCATGTATGGGTTTGCAAAGCCTTCCTTGGAGCCAGGGCTTGGAGCCAGGGCTCACTTTCCAACCACTTTTTATTTAACATTAAAGACTGAAGCATTCTCCTGGAACATGTGAAAAACCCCCGTGAGAAACAAAGCCCCAAGTCTGCTCCCTGATGATATCAGCCCAAGCCACAGCAGATTTTGAAGTCAGTGTGTCTCCGAGGTGTTCACACCCTTTGCACACCATTTGTATTAGTAGGTATATTTTCAAATTATTAATGCTTCAAGGCAGTGCTGTTTCATTATTCCTTTAACTGAACCCCAGCATCGTAGGCTGCTTAAAGAACTCCAACGTTAGGAATAATGCAGTTTAACCCTGTAGCATTTCTGAACCTAATAAATATCTATTGGTTACAAGGACCAAAAATTAAACATACTGAACTCTCAGAACAATTCTAAGAAATGCATAGGCCACAGCTTTTCTGAATGAATGCGCTTGGGACATAAATCCACATGACTGCTCCAAGTTCTGTAAGGCTTTTTGTGTCTTTAGATTTTTCCTGTCTGTCTCTTCTCTTACCCTTTTTTACTTTCCTGGGCATTGATCCACAGCGGAAAATGCTGAAGGTGAATAAAACCTTGGTTTTGCTAAGAAGAAACACAATGTGCTGAACTGCCTTGTTGGGAGCAAGAGATGATTACGAGGGATTCTATTGTGCTGTTCCTTCCCCACGGAACTGCATGGCTTGAGCTCCAGTAGCAGCCAGTTACAGAAGCAGAGAGATTTGTGGCACACAGTTTGATTTCAAATGTTGTCAGGAAAACTATTTTGGAGGGAAGGGGATTGGCACGTGGAGAACTTATGAAATGCTTCCTTCTGCCTTGCTCCCACCGTTCCAGACATTAATTTTGCTTCCTGGCATCTTTAATATAAATAAAAAACACAAACAAAAAAGGTATTCCTTTAGTGAAGACAAACAAGTGCCTCTCTCGGGAGGATTTTACTTGTCCATCTGTCCACAATTATGTGGCTATCAGTAATATTTATGAAGCTCTAGCCCACCAAAAGGTGTACCATAGAACACATGAAAGGCACTCAGTGGAGTGGAAAGAAATGACCGTGTTCAGACTAAAACTGTTGTTGATTTTTCACTTGGAGCATTTATTTCAATCTATATTTTCACAGTATTCCTCAGAAGCTTACTGAAAATTTTTGTCTGAAATGAAAGGGTTACACACAGCTTCTCCTAAATACCAATAGATGCAGATTCCGAAAACATGTGTTACTGGTAGTCTTGAAATTGTCCTAAAAAACCCAAATAGATATACCCCTATTAGGTGTTTTCCTTTTTTGTTGGAAAGAGTACGAAAAAAGTGTGTAAGGTATCTTAAAGCTGAAGAGAAGCAGCTTGCACCAGCCAGCCACACAGAAAACCATCACGGTAAGCGTATGTTAAATCCTGACAATATGCTGATATCTTCATTCAGCATCAGAAGTGAAACTTGCTCTGGTATATTTGCCATCTCTAGTGACTATAGTGACTAAAGCTCATTTAAACATGTACGGCTTTACCATAATGTCCTACATCACCAGAGGGTCCTACAAACTTTGAACTAAAATAGTGGTTCCAAAACTGTCCTATTTCTTTTCATCACCTGCCACCGTTTTTTCCTGGATATCGTGTTTACGTCTCATAAATTCAGGCTTTCACTTCAAGACCTCAGAATTCAGGTATCCTAGACAGTCCGTGCTTCCAGATTGCTACTCCCAAATCAATCCTTATTTTCCTCTCAGAGTTTCTTTCTATGTTAGCCAACTCATTTCTTTGTGATAGTTTATACAAAATTTTGATCTGTAAATTTTTCTCGTCAGACACAAACTATGGGTATGAAGGAAAAGATTAGGAAATTGATTCAAAATAGTTAACTCTTGCTACATTGTATTTATCCAAATGTATTATTTTGTGCAAGTGTTTGCTCCAATTCTTATGAAATGGTTGACTCTCTCCAAACAGTTTCCTCGTGTTTAAAGTATGCTTCGTACATAGAATGATTGCATTTAAAGGATGCTATGCATAATTTTTGTCTCAAGTGGCAACAGTCCTTTCTTTATGTGTCTCATAAAGAAGATAATAAAAAGTTACTGAAGAGAACTGTAACATAGAGAAAAAAGGTTTAATGAAAAAATCTTCAGAATTCATTTTCTAATATTTATCTATTCTTTGTCAAATTCTGAAATGACGACCGCCTGAACACCACATCTAACCAAGCTGTGATTTCCTTTGTAACAATTATGTGTGAGGATCTACGATTCCCTAATAAGGCTGTTTTGCACAGTGTACAAACTACATCCCCAGGAGCGTGGGTAAATACTAGTAGGAAATAACCAGCCAAAACAGAGGTAAGAGTGGGGACAGTTGTTGCCCAAAACCTGTAGTGCTGTATTTTGAGGTGCAGGGTAAAGAAGCCTACACTAATCATATGCACATAGCCTATTCTAACATGAGTGTTACTGCATTTTTAGAAAGCTCAGATGTTTTACAAAATACAGAAATCTCAACCCACAAACGCATTGTATCATCTCCGTGTACATGGAGCTGCAGAGAACGATACATTGATGAAGCAGATTAATGCAGATGGCCAAAATAATCTCTAAACCGCAGCAAGGAAGGTCTTGGTGCAGCAAAACCGAGAGACACACACACACGAGTACAGCAGAACAGTGAAATGAATAAAATTGAAACTAAACTGTAAAGAAAGCAATTGCTACGTATCTTAGAAAGTGTCATGATGATAAAAGCTGCACTGAAGTCAATGGAAATGAGGAAGAAGCAAAAGTGCCCATCTGTAGGAGGGAAGATGGTAGTAGCACAGAGTGAATTCTTTTCTTGGACAGATTGAGTCATTATTGAAAATGGTCAAGGTTATTGCTAAATAAATGGTGCTTGAAGGGAGAGAGTCAGCTATTGTGCTTACCTAACGTGAGGGCATAACATATGCCTCTGCCATCTGCTCTGCCCCTGTTTGCATCTAAGGTCAGCTTCTTCTCCGTTACCAATGATGTAATCAATTATCCATCTCTATTTTCAATCTCTCCTTGGGTAGAACAGACACAACACTGTACTACATTGGTACTGCTTTTACTACCAGTTACATGCAACTATTGCTGATTTTTAAAATGTATATGGCTGTGACACTGCTCCCAGAGGAGATTCTGGAAAACCATCATTATCTCCCAGCTAGTCAAACAGAGAGAAAACGTGAACTCAGTGTAAGCAGCTATTTCCCAAATGTCAGCTCTCAGGATCACGTGAAGTTGTCACATGATGCACAGAGAGGCACAGTTCTGCATCTACTAAGAACTGTGCATTTATTAATTTCCATAACTGAGTTTTCAGAAGTCCAGGGGTCTTTTATCAAGTGTTTTAGCACCCCCCAAGCAGGTAAGCTGTTTGAATATGCAATGGGAACATACGGAAGAAAGGAAAACCAAGTAATGCACACCACTGTAGTCCAAAAGTACGTCGTGTTAGGCACAAGAAACACCAAAAATGGGGCTACCATATTAGAAGGAACAGAAAAAAGAGCATAGATTCATCACACCTGTGATCCTATCTTTTCCATAAGAGGAAAGAAAGATGGTACCAAGATAGGAGGAGGAGGGGCCAGTAGCATCTTTTAAGAGGTATGAAAGATACTGGAGACAAAACAGAAATTTTGGCTTGCTGTAAGAAAAGGAGGTACCTGTGATATGTCATTCCTAAAGATAATATTGTGTAACTGTTAAGTATCTTGGAATACGTGCTGTTTTCTCTTTTTACAACATTACTCTGTTATTGGAAAGGACATTATTTTATCCTTGACCCTTGCCTCATGGCGATACTGTCTATGAGTGACTTGGACAAAAAAAAGGCACGCTCTGCTTCTGCTGAGCATGTGCACTGGCACACTTGTGCTGAACTGCACTAGAGATGGTCTTACCACTAAGGAAACTAAGTCTCGTCTGCTCCGGCATGTTGCAATACATATATATGTGGATTATACCTAAATACTGAGTATCTCCAGACAAATCCTGCGAGAACTGCAATTAAGCCTCCCTATTAATCGCCACCAGAAAATGGCTAGAAATCAAGATTTGTAAGTTACGTCACTCAGTCATTGATGCAACACGTACAAACTTTAAAAAGCTTTGGAAACTCAAGTTTAAATCTCACGATTATGTATGTAAAATATTCAAGCTGCTTAATGTTTCAATATTAGAACTCTTTAGCACGTCAACAACTTGTAAACACCCTTTTAGCCGCATCAATATTGCTGTTCTTACAGTGTTATATTAAATACAAAATATTTCTTAAACCTATAAAGGAAAACAATGTGTGTAGGTCTAACAATACAAAATGAAAACTATACTATGCTGGGGACATTATCATATTTTTACATCAACCATTATAACACAATTAATAAAAAAGCATCAAAACGTTACTTTGTGAATCAAGCATCAGATGTCTTATTTCAATGTATAATTTGTTTTCCATGAACTTTCTGAAAATCTTTGTTAAACCTGCAAACTACTTGCAAGATAGTAAATCTGTCATGTGGACCCATTCCAGAAAACATGCAGGGTCTTAGTCCTGATTTATGCAATACACAGAAATGGACAGAAATTACTCAGATGCACTTAGGACTCACTTGTCAGTCTTTCTGCCAAAGAATGGGAGTACTGAATTCCTGCAAATATACTTAGAGGGCAAAATTCTTTATCTGAGATATATTTATTTTCTTTGCATGTGAGATGAGAATTACTTAATTCATTACATAATTCCATAACCTATAAAGCTGTACATGCTAGTAATCATTTACCCTTCTAACTCACTCTTCTTGGTAACTTATATACGCTATTTTTCTTATGTATACATTTAGGGAAATAAGATGGTAGCTGCGTTTCTTTTTAACTCAAGAATCAATTTAAATTTTAACATATTCAGCATATCACAGTGATATTTCATTAATCTATCAGCATTGCTCAAGTATATTGTTTGGAATTGTGATTATTGAGTTGCTTGCTTTAGTAAGGGTGACGGATGGCAGAACTCAAAGCAAACTCAGACCTCAGAATAAACTGGAAGGATGAAAACTGAAAAAGAATGAGAGATCCTTATGAAATCCAAGGAATACAACATGAATGAGAAATAAAGGTGAGAAAAAATAATATGGAGATAAAAAAATAATTTAAAATTAAAGCATGTAGCCAAATTTACTTCTTGTTCTTAGGAGTTAGGGAATTGGGGGTTGTGAAAGTGATTTTCTCGTTTTTTGGGTTTTTTTACATTTTCTGCACTTAAAGATTATCATTTTTCCCCAGATCACAAAGAAGAAAATCTATATTCAAAGAAAATGCATGAAAAAAATCAGTTTCCTGTTTACTCATCTACCAAGGAGAAAAGACTCATATGAAAAAATGCTACCTTGTCATTTAAATCAACAATCACGCAAGCACCACAGAGATGAAGTCAGTGCTGGTGTAACCACATGGCAACTCTTCATATTAAGATTGCGAATGCAACTTCAAACCAGAGAAAGTTGAAACATTTTCACCTTATACACTGGTGAAATTCACCTACTCATATTTGCAGCCATCTCTGAACTCGCAAAATTGTTTGTGATATTTTGTTGTCGTTGTTCCTTTGCCCTTATTCTTATGAAAAATCTCAAAGATGGAGCTTTTTTCCACTATTACAGTTGCTCACAGAGACCTCCCTGGTATCTCCTCTTGGATTCAGTTATTCTGAGGGGAGGAGGAAATTACTTTTTGTATAAGCATCCCTAACTTCCTGAGGAATCCAAAAGCCAGCTACTCCTATGAAATGTCTATCAGAGAACACGTGAGCAAAAAGTCTCAAGTCTGGACATAGACAAAATTTCAAGCCTAAGAATACTTTTAAATAGAATGACTGTAATTTGCCACTGGGAATTAAGGGTTTCCTGCTTCACCTGAAGAGTCATACATCTGTATAACCTCCCAGTACAGTTAACATGAAGAGGTCTTGGACAAGGATGGACCTCTACTGGTTTAGAGCTCACAAATTCACAAAGGGATGACCATTTTTCTGTCTGAGGAATATGAACAGAGGAGAGAGAAAAGAGTTGTGAGAATACATTACAAAGGCTGCTTATTTTACAGATGAAATCAGAGAAATTAGATGTGTTTTGTAGACGACTTAGCATCAGTTTAAAACATTAATTGATAAATGATCCGGTCACTCAAATCAACTAACAGATCATATCCTTGGACATGTAATTCTACAGATGACCAAACTGCAGCATTAAGCCAGTGTTGAAGGAAACAGAAAAGGGGGGGGTGTTAATGAATCGTCGGTTTTGTGCTTTACAACATCTCTTTCTTACTTGGAGGGCTTCTAAACAAATGCTGACCTAGTCAAACTCTGCTTATCTAATAAAAATCAAGCAAGACAACAGCCTTGGGTGATATTGCTGCAGGCAACTCAAATGCTTTACAAAACCCCCATACTGAAAACCTTATAGCAAATTTTACCAGACCGACAAAAGTGAAGAATCTGAACTAAAACCACTGAATCAAATACAGAAAAGCATGAAGCAATTCAGAAAAACTGAAGCCAAAAGAAAGGAAAACTGTGGGTTGGTGGACTTAAAAAAGATGGGCAACTAGAGCAAAGGTGATAACAAGTGAGCATCTCACAAAATTACTGAAATTTACCTTTCATTCTGTCTTTCCCCATTAAGGAAGAACAAGTATATAATGGCTACATATACATGTATACATATACATATACATGTATATACACATATCATGGCTACAAATACATGGCTATTTCTCAAACACATCAGAGGCCTTTCTAGTCATACCTGGCATTTTACAAACTTCTGACTCTATTGAAATGAGAGGATTGTTAAAAATAAATTTATATTTCAATAAGGATTAAATTAGTTAATGAAAACTTAGTGTCATGTGTCATTTAGAACATGAATAATTTTCTAGCTTTTTTTCTAGCACTTACATGAGATATAAAAACTTTATTTTTTCCCATTGATGGAGTATGCAGATTTAATAAATCATTTGTAAAATAGGACTAAAATATATGTACATACACATATAATCAATGAGTATTTTGATATTTTGATATCTTGAACAATATCATGATATTTTATATCACGATACCTTTGGTAATTTCCAATATTCCCTTTCTAGTTCTGCTATAATCATAATAAACTTCTCTACCTGTAAGTATAAACAACAATGTATAATTATAAATTATTTGAAGTTTAACAGAAGTATGAATTAAAAAACAAAACAAAACCAATCTGTTTTACATATAACTGCCTCTCCAACAGAACGGATGGATGGCGTATCTTATTCCAATGTATTTTATTCCAGATCTAAAACTAAAATTGTAACAGTTCATGTCATCCAAAGATAAAACTCCCTCTGCCCCCTAACAAATCAGAACAGACAGTTATTTACCTGGCTCAATATTTACTGCCACAGAAGTTACTTTAAACTTGAAAATTATTTAAAAAAAAAATAAATAATGACATCCATTTCCCCATGTGCTAATTGGGCAAAATAATTCTAGCAGCAATTCCTTTAATATTATGATTATACTTTAGTTAGACACCTGACAGGTGATGGAAGATGCAAGGTCTGTGGAAGATTCAAGTAAATAACAGTAGCCATCGATATGACCCATGCAAACAGTACATTTTTTGAATTAAAAAGAAGAAAAAAAGAGGAATACTTTTCCATCAATAAATTCACATGTTCCCCTACTGCAAATCAGTATCAAACAGATCATGAATGTCATTTTCACAGAGTTGCTCAGGTTGGAAAAGACCTTCAAAATCAAGAAGTCCAACCTCAACCTAACCCTACTACCCTAACTCTAACAACCATGTCCCCAAGCACCACATCCAAACAATTTTTAAACACATTCAACCACTTCCCTGGGGAGCCTGTTCCAGTGCTTAACAACCCTTTCTGTAAAGAAGTTTCTCCCGATATCCAACCTAAACTTCCCCTGGTGCAACTTGAGGCCATTTCCCCTCGTCCTGTCACCTGTCACCAGTGAGAATAGACCAACCCCGCTCTCAATACAACCTCCTTTCAGGTAGTTGTACAGAGCAGTAAGGTCTCCCCTCAGCCTCCTCTTTCCCAGATTAAACAGTCCCAGCTCCCTCAGTCACTCCTCACAGGTTATGTTTTCCAGAACCCTTCTCCAGCCTAGTAGTCCTTCTGTGGACCTGCTCCAGCACCTCAGTGTCCTTTCTGTATTGAGGTGCCCAAAACTGAACACAGTACTTGGATGTACAATTAGAGGGGGTGGGGGGCAGGTTCCAAAGAAATATAATGTTCTAGAAACCCATAGCTGATAAAGATGAGTATTTCCTTGCTAGATATTAGGCTACAGATGCAAAACCATATAGTTACAAAGATGTATAGCTACGAAACTTTTCAAAGGAGAAATGCAAGAAGTTACATAAACAGCTGAAAGAAACCAGCTTTGTATCTTAAAGCTTCAATATTCCAAGTTATCTAGTTACCTTTACATTAAAAATTCCAGAGTAGTCCTCACTTGATTGTAAGTTTCTACTTTCACACTTGGAAGTCGTCTATAACTTTTGGCTCTTGCTATGATCTCCAAAGGATTTTCATCAGGTTATGAGAGCAGTGCTTGAACTAGAGTTCTTCAAACACTAACTGTGGTACAGGGGTGATATGGACACCATGTCACTAAGTTACAGGTCTATACAGCTCTGGGAGCTGTAACTGTGTGTGCAAAGACAAATAATAACATGCAGTTATACTTAATGTGTTGGTATGTTTTCCTACACAGGCAAGGACACTTTTCATAGACGTGTATATAATTAAATGGTGCCATTTAACAGTGTACAAGGGCATTTGATTGGATGATTCAGGGAATAGCAAGGCTCTACACAATGACTCAAATTTCTTTTCTATTAAATGAAAATGTCCTTTTTGCTTTCTCTGCATTGCTGTTGGTAATCTTGATTATCTTACAGGGTGCTGTTTTACTTTTACCAGAGAGCTAATTGTTGAAAGCTCCTTTAAGCCAAGACAGCATACCCCCTGCCTCTTGTGGGTCAAAATGATACACATGGATATGGAGATTCATGAGGGTTTTTTGATTCCTGTAATTTGCTTGTGCACACATTTTTGATTTTCTTTGCTGTGGTTTCCTTTCCACTTATTATTGCAACTGTCTTTTTATGCCCTTTTACTCAAAGCTAGGTCAGAAAGAAAAAGAAATTACATTAGAATAGCTTTTTAAAGAAACTACTTACAGCCTACAAGATTTACAAGGCAGCAGCTAGTTACAGAATAGACATATTTCTGTCATGTTTAGAGAACAGTGAGCAGAAAAACCCGATGGGATAGACTTTTATTACAGTAACCTGACAGAAGCTTTTCTAGATATTGGATACTGAAAGCTCCTTTAGAAAGCTGGGAATAGAAACATCTTGTGGGGGGAGAAAACCAGTAGTCATTTGAGAAGATTTTGCTACGCACTCATTTGGTCTGAATCACAGGTATCCAACACCTGGAGAGCAGTTAAGCTATCCAATAGTTTTCTCCACAAACAGTTCTAACACACCAGGACTATGTGAACACAGCAGGGAATCAGGCAAGAAACTGGAGACTTAGAGCCTTGTAATTTGAACTGATAAGTGAAAGATGTGAAAGAATGAGAAATTTGGGGTGATCACAACTGACCTGACTGTCCTTATTGTCTAGTTCCAAAAACAACCACTCTGCCAGGGACTAAATGTGGACAAGAGTGTCATTTGGCTCCCCATAACTTGTCAGGGTGTCTCTCCTGGTTACTGGTAGAAGAGCTCTTTGAATGTATGTCAATAGCTTGTCACCGAATCTTTAAGAAAAGAGTAATGTGCACTTCTTGTTATTCTGGTGATGTGTGGTGGTGTTCTAGGTATTCTGAGAACAGATCCTTGTCCAGGCATCACCTTTCAGTTGCAAGAGCACGCGGAATTAAAGAAGCCTTTGTGTGAATACTGATTTTACTTTACATGAATACTAAGACTTTTAACAAGAACTTTTATTAAAGTTTAGTAAATTTTATATTGAGTAGCCCAATCATCTTCAGGCTGATAGATTAAGAGAATAAAATGCCATATATTTTTAAAGCTGATTTAGGATGATAAAGTTTCTATGTGCATATTTGCATGTCTCTATTATTAACCTTATTAATTCCAGAACATCCTCTCAAAACCATTTAGCTCTATTAACCCCATGTAGTGGCTTTTTAAAATAAATTCTTTAGTGTTACTTTTTGATTCTAATTTATGTGTATGACAGAAAATAAGAGGGAAATGACTATGAACTTAAGACAACCTCTTTTTATAAAGTAGAGAAAAATATTTTTTTTTTCTATGTCTTTTAATGACCTTCAGTTCCTCTAATGATCTTGAGTACTACTAATAATAGCAAAATCATGGTACAGTAACAAAGTACAGAGAACTACTATTTTTACTTAGTTTTAACAGACTAAAATTCTTCTATATTACTAGTTCAGAATACAATTTGGCTTCCTCAGTGGTTTGCTTTTACTTCATTTTCTATCTGAAATCTTGGATTATATTTCTTACTAAAAAAAAAAAAACCCAAAACACACACACACAAAACCAAACCAGGAAATTTCTCTCAGTGTTGCAACATTTTTTGCAGGAAAAGCATATGGAACTCCAGTTTGGGGGGTTTCTTTTGTTGGTTTCTTGGGGTTTTTTTCTGCCAATGTCTCTTGCTTTGATTTTATAACTTTAGGCTGGGTTCATGTTCTATTGTTTCTGTACAATATTGGGGTTTTTCTACAACACTATTAAAACAGCCACAGAGTTATATACACCTTCTGAGTTTTGCTAAAAAGTCCAAGATAGATGCACATGTTTCTAAAGTGTTAGAAGGATGCAAGTGTGATTTTTTTTTTTCCTGAAGGTTCACAGAAAAACAATTTCAGTAGCATGTCCCTTCTAAGAGATAAAACGTGACAAAATAGAACTGGCAACCTTTTGAAAGGAATCAAAATGTTCCTGCCTCATTTTTCAAAAGAGTTACCTCGAGTCTAAGAAAATTAAAAAGTATTTTTTCATTCTGCAAATAAGAGAGAAATAAGGTGTTTATATTTACTATGAAAAGCATGAACGGTCTTTAATTCTGAGGGTCCAACTGTATTAAAAAAGGAAAAGCTGATAAAAAATGACAGCCTCTACACAAAACGAACTACTTTCTTTCCTCAAGAAAGAAAAAAAAGGCATTTTCATTTGCCCTTCCTCATCTTCACCTTTCTGCATAATATTGGTATAATCAGAAATAGAAACCCCATAATGAAAATTCTCTATAAAAGCCCAATCTTTTGAAATTCCCAGTGTAACCAAAGCTGTAAGATACTAGTAACTTGGAAAAAAAAGAAAGTTCTAGGAGACTTATGGTCTGGCTTTAGAACTATAGAAAACCAACATCTGAAAACAAAAATAAAATAGAGAGGAATTAACAGATTGATATGTTCTTTATTTTAAAATGAACCTACCAGACAGGTAAATCCTTATATTTCCATGTCCTTTTCAGTAAGAGGAGACTATAAAGAGACGTAGATTTAACACTGTCGCTTAGGAAACCAGTGAAAAATTTACAGCAAGACTGTTATATCAAATGTTGAAAATTCTGGAGTAATGTAAATTAATACTGGTGGTTACTGCCAAACATCCAGGGCTGTAACCTGATCAGTGAAATCACGACATGAGTTCGCAAAGTATTCTCTTTTTTAAAAGTAATTTCTTACAAATGCCATATTCCCAACAGTCCCCCCACCCCCGCACCAAAGAATCCACTGTTTGCACTTCCTTAGAAGAGCATATTATGGTCAAATCAGGGCGCAATGTTGCTCTCCTTCAGTACTCTTTGTACAATAACTACAGTCACCACATAAGTTCTGCAGCTGTGCTTCAATGCAAAAGTAGCTTAAAATTTGTTTAGCAATCCATTCAACCTTTAAGAATGCAGGAAAGCTCTTTCTGTTTCTCTCATAGCTTCTAAAGAGCATGCCATAAACTACATGGCTTACCAACAGTATCACCAGAGGATAAAAATGGTAAAATATTTTATATTACATGCATAAATTCCAAGCAAATTCTCAGGTTTCCATAGCAAAACACATTCATCTGGTATTTTTCACAATATTTATTAATTTATTCAAAATCCCTATCTGAAATTCTATGCACGTGCACACACAAAAAAAATCATAACAGATCTAAATGTACTAAACTCCCATAAATACAATCTTATATCATCACCATCTTGACACACTCCTATGCAAATCGCATGAATAATTATCTCTGCAGAAGAGCTTAAAAAATGAATGACCCACCCTGCTTGCTCTGAGGAGCCCAGTGAGCAGATTTGAATTATATGGATCTAACAGATACCAAGCAAGCTCATTAGTCAATAGCTTCCTGAAAGAGTCTCTCATTTATTTTCCCAGAGTGGCTTTAGATTTTGGTCTACAAAACCAAAGGGAGGGAAATTTCAGATACTATAAACTTCTATAGAGTATTTAACACGGAGCCACAACCAGTAGGACTGCAAACCCTACTGCTAGATTCATGTCACTATAAATGAGGGAATTAAATTGTACCATACTAGGGAGCACTTGCAATTAGTCAGCCATTGATCACCATGTCCAGAATGACAATGAAAATGTCATTCTTGAATGACAAGAAAGAATGAATTGCATTTCTTTAGAATATATTATGCTGCTTTGTTGAAATCATCTTCAAGATGGGGGGAGAAGGAAGAAGGCCCCGTTTGCTTTGAGTGCATCATGCTTAAGCAGATGGGACTATACATATGGATGAAATAATTAAGATTCAATATATAAAATGTAATGCACATTCTGCCCTCTCTGCAATTAAGAGATTTTACTTCAGGCTACGGAAGCATACTCCTACAAAAGCCAACTCAAAATAACTACAAAGAACTTTCTATATGTTAAGCTAAAAACACTCTAAAGAGGAAAATAAGGCATGATATGCCATAACTGTTTTTCAGCACAGTAGCAGCAGAAACATAAAGGTGTTACTCCAAAACAGGATTTATGAATTAGCTTCGCTCATTTATGTTCTGATCTATATATTTTGTAACACTGTACCTTCAATTAAAAAGCTCATTGGAAATTTTCTTTTAAAAGAATCTCTAAGAGTAGATAGCTATTCAAGGGAACTGAAGTAACAGAATATTTTCTGGTGGTAAGGCAAAATTATGATCTTTAATATTTTCAACTATGCTAATGACATTCATGGTCTTGCTGACAAATGTTAAAGTGAATTTAACCTTTAACCCAAGTGTAGTCATTAAAATAACATTCCAAAAGGTTCCAAATACATTTTTTTTCCCATAACAACACTCTGCACCTTAATTATACAGTAGCTGTTGTAGTTGATCTTTCATTTGTCTCAGCTTATAGTAAAGACTAATTATTTTTTGGTTGCTACTTTACCTTAACTGAGATTTCCAATCACTTGTCTTAGCTTGCCAGTAAATGCAAAATTTTACCTGAACTACAACTTTGGCATTGGCACATTTAATTCCAACTCTAAATCATGGCTACCTTTGAACACAGATTTCCCTGAAACCTTCCAAAATCAGGATGAAAACATATTTTTCATCACCTGTGGTAGTGTTAGATGACCGACATTGTTAAACGTTCTCAATCAATGCTAGAGCCTCATTCAAAACCTAGGATTCCTGCAGCCATGAAGACTAAGAAAAATAGACAGTGGACACATTCTTGAAAAGTCAAGAGCATTTTTGTAGAGGTTTTATAATCCATTATTGAAACTTTACAACTGACGGTAGAGTTCAATAAAAAAGTAATTAAACATGCCATTTTTATAAGCTTAAAATGTATCCTAATGCATCTCAGTAGCTAATCACTTTAAACATCAGTATTTGTTTGGACAATGGAACAGGAAAGTGTTTTGCTTTACCTATCAGCAAATCAACAAGTAAAACCTATGAACTCCTGATGCACCAGTAGCTGTGGTTCTGCAGAGAAAGAGGGATTTAACAGCTCTATTACCTGATAAATGCAAATGAGATGTAGGTTTCTGAAGTTCGGCCTTATTCTAAAATTTTTCCTTCTCCTCCTGGGCAGTCTGAAATGATGATTCTACTTAGAGTAAATTACAGGCATCATTTCAAGTTAATATACATTAAATGAATGGTAGAGATTCAAACAAGATGTCTGAGGTTCTGTTCCTGTTTCTTCTCCTGGAAAACATATATCGGATTTGACTATGTGTTTAAAAGTTGATCTTCCGTCTGTCACTCATTCTGGCAGCCCTTCACTGATATTCTCTGTTCTGAGATTAACAAAAGCTCTGCAGGCTCCTTATCCCCAGAGTGGAGAGAAAGATATGGAAATAGACTTGTCTGGCTGCCATCAGAAAGTTCCTCGGGTGTCCTTGCTAAAATGGAAACCAAAGATTTTCACATGAACAGCTCGAAGAAAAGCACTGTTCTACACCCAAAGACGTAACAGATTTTCACTCATTTGCAAAATCAGATCAGCAATTTCAAAGTTTATCTTCTGTTAAAAAGGCATTAGCAACTATGTTCTCTCTATAAAGGTACAGGATGAGCTGCCACATTTCTATGAAAGTGCCTTGATGTAAGCAGACAGGTTAAACTCTAACCAAATGAGATTATAGAAAATACGTTTAAAATGATGATGATTTTAAAATCTAATCTGTCTCTTTGATACCACTTGAAACACAATGAGATGCTGGTGGTTACACCTTTTGTCTCTAGCAGTCCAACAATTCTCTCCGCTGAGAGATGGAGAAAGTGTGGCAATTTGAGCCAGAATATTTTACTGTCCAGTGATCTATGATCTCTTTGGGTTGTGGGTGGAGTATCTTGCCCGGGTGACTGTATCACTGTGGAAATCGCTGTCTACCGTGGAAATGTGGACACTATTTTAGGATGTGAGAGAATGAGAAAGCCCCATTAAACAAATAAAAGAGTTTAGCCTCATAGCATGTGAAAATATTCTAGCCACTAACATTCTGAATAACGTTTAGGTAAAGCTTCATCCTCTGAGATAGGTTTTGAAGGAAAGACTTTCTTCCTCTGAATATCCCGCTCCATGTGAAGGCTCATGGCTTTCAGTCAAGTCAGCTAAGCACATGTTTTCCTGAGGAAAAAGAGTGTAACACTAACCATTTACTTTGTGCACTCGCTTGTATAAATGCCGTTCATGAGGATCTAACACCTGTACTAAGGACAGTTCTGATGTTACAAGGCTTTATTTGGAATCTAGTCTACCATTATGATTAGTTTGGGCTCTTTCAGAGGACAACCCTTTTCTTCACATATTGTATAAAGGCTATTAAAAATTACTTACTAAAAGAGATGGTAAAGCAATTACCTTTAAGAGCTGGCCAAAGTGGTTTCAACTAAAGGGTTTTTTTAAATTTAATAAGGCTTTTTCAGCCCAGTAAAAATGCTCCATAAAGCAATATCAATCTAACTGGTCCAGGGTGGTTTGGTTTTTTTTTTGTTTGTTTATATACAGGGGAGGCCTAAGTTGAAAATCTAACTTTTTCAATTACTTAAATTTCAAATACATTGAAAAACTCAGAATGTTTTGTTTTAACTTCATTATGGAAGAAAAAAAATAACGAAAAAACCAGAAACCTCAATGCTATCACCAAATAAATTGTTGTTCCTTGACCATCTGCTCCAGTTATTAGCCAATGCAGTACTGTAGCTTTGTAAGTTTACTCGTGAAGAGTGTGCCAAAACAGGCACTGACTGGGTCACCTTGTGATGCTAATGTCATTATATTTGAAGCTGTACCATACATTCAACCATTCGATGTGCTGACTGCCTGCAGGAATTGGGTGAAGAACATGTGATTTAGGAATTATCACAGTTAATGACAGAAGGAAGATTTTTCAAAGTCTGAAATGGAAGTTGGATACTTAAAAGTCCTTTTAAAAATCTCACCATTAAGACTTCTGTGAATTCTAGACATTAAAAAAAAATAAATCTAAAGGGCACTCTGTTAATTTAGCTTTATTTCTTTGGCTGCACTTCTCCCCCCAAAACCAGGAATTCAGCAGGCTTGATAGAGCAGCATCAAAATTCAGATACTCAGAGAAAAAGAGGCATTAAAACTAATGTGAAGTCACCTGCTTCATGGGAACAGTTTCTCTAAAAACATTACAAATGTGTGGGAGTCCATGGATGTGTAAATAACAAATAAATCAGATTTTGAAGGTTAACGTGTCCTTTAAATAAATAGCAGAATTTGGGTGATCTCTCCTGGTTTGCACTGATGGTGGTATCTCACAGTTATGCTGATAGATAAGCATGCTAAGGGAGCAATCACCCATGCAAATTTGTCTGACATCAACAAGAATTGAGAACAGGGAGGCAAAGCAAGCTTCTACATCCAATAAAAAATAAATAAGGGGTTAGAATAGTGCATTTGTCAATACTCAGGCACAGAGAGTGCAAGATTTAAAAACTCAAAGCACTAAATGCATCACACTGAAATCCTGTTGAGGACAATGCAAGTCTTACTTGATGAAAGGCTGACAAATTTGTCCCAGAGATATGATAAAACAAATAGTGGTTATTTCTTCTTGTTTCATATTGTCATACGTACACATAAATGGGTGAATTTCAAGCACAGCAGGAGAGCAATAGAAAAAAAACACGGTTTCAGCAAATTGCTAAGCAACATTTCAGTGCCTGAAAGTCTCTCTCACAAGCCTCTGCCAGACCAACAAGCAGAGGATTACTGGAGAACATTTCTTAAAAGCCACCAAAAATAGTGAAGTTCATAAATCAGAATATAAGTTTATTTGCAAGCTGATTCAGGGTATTCTTTAAACAACTTTCTCCAGCTTGAGTCACTGAGAGATCTACAAGTTATATTGCTTGTAATACATTAATGATACAAGCAATACGATAAATTAATACTTGGATTAATAATGCAGGTAACAGGGTAAGTATTGCCTCTTTACTAGCATTACTTCAGAACCTTCAGTTGACAGTTAAGATGATGCCAGATGATTCTCAGTGATATTTGAATTCTAAACTATCAGTATCAAGGTTTATTCCCCCAAATTAACCTGCTTTTAGACATATTATGAATTTAGAATCATTCTGGCTGGAAGAGACCTTCAAGATCATCCAGTCCAACCTTCTTCCCAGCCCTAGCAAACCCACCAAAC
>JANIJG010012340.1:0-32675 GCA_024611175.1 Megaceryle torquata
TTACACATTTTTTTAAAACAGGATTTTCAACAGTTTCTAGTTGAGAATTCCTTCTGACAGTGCCTAGTCGTGCATGAGATAAGACATGAAGGCATGTGAATTCAGCACCAACTTGAGACGGAATAAACAATAGGTGAAAGGCTGATGACTGAAACAAGTGATGCAGACCCTAGACTGAGAAAGCCCCAGCAGCACCTGGGAGCTACACAGTAGTGCAGATTTATTGCTACAATCCCCTGTTATCTGTCTTCTTGTGGCTGGAAACATTTACCTTTTTAATGCAGAGATGTTCTTAAGAGGCTTTCTGGGCTTCGGGAGGGACTTGTCCTGTAGGAAGCTCTCATTATCCAATAGCTGCCGCATAGCAATGTTAGCCAACTGCTCCATCAGCTTGAACGTCTCATTGATGTTGAGAAACATGGAAAAATAAAGTTCACTGTCCCTTGTGCTTACTTTAATGCACTCAGGAAACAGCAGTGTAGCATTTTTTTCTAGCTGAGTTACATCCACCCACTGGATCACCAGTGTAACTGGAAAAAAAAAAAAAAAAATTAAATCCCCCTACTATTACAAGTTGAGGTAAACCAACAAAAAAATCAGAAATGAAGCTCAAGCAGACAGTAAGGTCCCGGTGTAGCAGAATTTTCCCCCTCTTACACATAGACAATTGTTTCCATCACACTTTTAGAGGGTTCTCCAAAAATACTTGGAAATAATCTTTGGGATTAAATAGACTAGAAATAATGCAGTTCCAAAAGGACTATCTCCCATCCAGTAAATGCTTTCAACTACAATTACTCAAGTTTTCATTCTTTCTTTCCAGCAAATTAGCTTTTGACTCAGGAATTCAAGCTTTGTAAATAGTGGATCATGGCAGTGGCTCCAGGTAAAAAACATAGCTTGGTTCTCTAATCCAGTTGAAGTAAAGCATCAAGGGTACTTGTACAACTTGAGAAATGTTTTGAAAAATGACTCAGACATTCAGTCTAAGCATCACTGAAATGTCTGTAAGAGCAAGGACTTATCTATGTGTTGAGCTAGAGCTCAAAGGATTCCTAAAAGGAAGAAGCCTGTCAGTTTACAAAAAACCTTCACGCAAAAGATCAACTGCATCAAAAAGATCATTGCATCAGAAAGATCATGGGAGATGGCAGAAAAACAACTAGCAAGCTTAAAACTTACCCTCTTTGCCCAGCAGGAAGGAGTAGAAACAGAGGTGATTGACAGTGAGGTACAGCCAACCCTGCCTGGGTACACGCCCCTTCCAATAGCTGCAGGAATAGTAATTGACCAACTTCTCCACCTCAGGCATCCCAAACTGCTTCCGCATCTTCAGTTCAGCCTCTTTGAATTTACCTGGATCCTCTTCACTCTGGGGCTGCTCATTCTTATTCTCTTCAGCAATAATTCCCTGAAAGGACATGGGAGGAGAGAACTAAAAATGGAAGGAAACATGCCTGCTGACAAGAAATGACATACAGCAAATGGTTACAGTGACAATCTGGAAGACAGAAAGAAGAAACACGACGCAGTGGTTATCACTCTCCTGTCACGTTAGAGAAATAGTAAAGACATGTAGAAAGAGCAGTCAAGATAGTCTGGCAGTCTATAATCTGGGATCTACAGGAGTAGAACACATGCAGCAAGCATTTATGTTTAATGTTTGACTGAGCTTCTTGTGACTGGCCTGGTAACATTCTGAACACCCTGCAGGAGAAGTCTATTTTAACTTACAAAGATGCTTCTTCAACAGGAAGAAGATCATCTGCCAGGAAGGGCAGAACTCAGCAGTCTGACAGATTTTGACTGGCCAGAAGGAAAAACAAATGACCACAATCTCTCATACACAGACAGAATCTGAGAGGAGTAGTGGGGAAAAAAAAAAAAGACTCAAATTCCTGCTATTGAATAAAAAAAATGTATTGGTAAGTTTCTACCATGGAGAATTTATGGGCTGGGAATCTGAAGTGTGTTAACTGCACAAGCAGAGATGCCTGACTCAGAAGTCAGTGGAAGTTGAGTGCAATTCCTTTACAACCTTTTAGACCATCATGGCAGGGCAAGTACATCAAACTAGAATTCTTTCTCCACTATCTTTTGCCAGATGAACCTTTGTTAAACATTTTCTCTGCATCAGAGGTATAACCAGCAAGGATTTTAAAGAGGTATTATATTTTAATTAGTAGGAGCATCCTAAACAGGCTGTTCCTTGAGATGTACTGCTCATAACCTTCTCCTCTCCAAATACATTTGCCCACTGTTATGGCTCTAACGTGATGCTGGTAATACTGTATGCATTCCATGACAATTCCAAACACATGCATGTCTTAAGCGCGAGTAGCGAGAAGTTCCGTAATGGAGCTCTTGCTCCTTCCCTCCCTCAGGTAAAAATTTTTTTAAACCATCTGGAAGTCCTTCAAAGAAACATGGCGCTTACATGTATCTTGCCCTTGACAAAGGTGGTGATATCTTCTTCATTATCAAAGATGGATAGAGTCTGCAGTAAGTTATTCTCCAGCCACTCCCAATGCTTTGTGATCTCTTTACGGGATGATCCTAATTGAAGGGGTGAAAGATGATGAGAAGAGCAAAGAAAAAAAATTAGAACAAGGTCTTTTTACCTCCGAGTTCACAGCAGGAAAGTAATAATTACCAAACAGTGATCAGGACAACTCAAACACCAACTGTACACATTTCAAGGATATTTTATGTAAATCAACATTATGTCTCTAATAAAATGGCTCCACTGCCACCAGGGATAGTCAGCACACTACCAAAAGAACATCCTATTTGCCAGTGCACACCAAACACAAACAAAAAGCATTCTTATGCTCCAGACAATAAGTAGTCTTTTAATTCCTGGTATTCTAGGGCAAAAATAATGACCTTTCAGAAAAATCTTGAAATTTCAAAATGACTGAACTTTTTACACCTACAAAGAGGATCCATCTTCCACAGGCAATGGTCAGCAGAGAGCAAACAATTCCAAAACAACAAGAAACCAAAATATTACTCAGAAAATTCTTTGCTTTCTTAAATAAAAACATCTCAGCAAACTTTATATCTGTTAGTTGTCTTTAACTATACAGTCACAAAGGATAAAAGCATTTATGTAGGAAGATGCCTTACTTAGCTGCCATAACTTATTTCAAAGATCTGTGTTTACTAGAAGATTTCTTCCTCTCTAATGATAGCTATCACTATGTTCCCTTGTGGACAGAAAAAAATGCAGAAGAAATGAAAAATATAATTTTTTATTTTTTTTTTTTACAAGAAACATTGTTAAATGAAGACGAAATCTGTTTAAATGCAAATCAGACAAAGGCATCTATAAGTTTCTCTCTGCCAAATTCCAGTAAATTTATCGCCTGAAGTTTCATAAAAAAGCAGTGGGATATCTAAAGATGTTAACAGCATGAATCCCACTCCTTGATTTCTCTGTGAGACTCCATGTGGTTAATGACAGAAGACAATCAGTTCCTTAACGTTATTGCTCTACCTGATGTAGTTTCTTAAGAGGCAGCTTGATCAATGGAATAGTCTTCATGTATTTGTAGCTAGACACCTAACCACAAAACCCAACACCAGCTAATCTGTGGTTTCATAAGCAAAAAGAACTCCAGGACCCGAAACAAAAAACTAGAAGCAAGCAAGCTGCCTTGTCTCCAAGGACCGCAGGGCTTTGAATTTTGAGTTTCTACAGCCCAATGGATTAGACAACAAATATTTTCTCCTTTGTCTCCAAGTATAAGTTTACTTGACATTTCTCTAAGCCATATGACAATGTTTTTAAAGCATAAGTGATTTTGAGTAATATGAAATGGCTTATTTTAAAGGCACCAAATTATCAGTCATAGGACGCTTTGACTGGGGGAAAACCCTACAGGTCCAGCAATAATGGCAGTGGAATAGAGCCTTCATTCTGTTTTGTTTGGTTAGTTCTCACCAAGTGACAGCAGACAAATTGCTAAAATAAGCCAGGTTTCAATAACTGATGTCTAAAAACAATACTACAAAGACATTGAATGAAGGAGTAAAATTCTGCAATTGCAACAAGGAGATTTGCAAGAACAAAGTGCTGAAAGGTTGAAGCTGCATGGCCAGAATGCTGTCCACGAGTATTTACACAGGATAAACTGCAAATAAAATACATGTTTTTCAGCTAGAGAGCCATATACATTTTATATCTTTAAGTGAATGACAGTTCTCTTCCTTTGACAGAAAAATGATAACCAGTTATAATTTTAAAAAATACTTTGGGTGGAGACAACTTATTTACTCCAGTAGAGTAATTTAGGAAAGCCCATTCAGTTGTTATATGGTGCATCCCATTTTACCATGCTGCAATGTGTAACAGTAACCGAGACCTAGAGAATATTAACTAAACCACTCCTGAAATTTTACAGAAATAACACACACGTTGAATGTCAAGATGCTATAAAATCTCAGATTTGCACCATATGTGGCCACTAAATATTCTGCTTTTTTCTACACAGTTCCTGGCTTGCCATTTTGTGTCTTTCTTCCTCTCTGCCTCTGCCTTCCTCAAAAGAAGAGTTTCTGTGAAATACAACTTCTAAACCTCTCTTCTGCAGAATTTAAGTAGCTCTGCAAGGGCTTGAATATTCTGTTGGTTGCCTAGGGAGAAGATAGGAACAGGGAAAACAACACATCAACATCTGTGGGCTTAGCAGATGATTACTTCATGCTCTGATTTTGTTTCTCAACCACAAAGTGAGAAGTGAAGATTCATTTTATAAACAAAGTTGGTCTAACATGTATCTGCAGATATTTTATCTTTAGCAACCAGTAGGACCTAAAGCCTTAAGCAAAGGTCATCACCAGGTGTCAGAAGGCTGTACCATGATATTTTAACACGGTGGTTACATTTATCAATTAAAAGAGGCCAACATAAAGAACATAAACAACATAAAGAATTTTATGTTAAAAAAAATATAATAATTGTATTTTACAGATATATATTATCTATACATCTATTACGGGCCAGAAATAGCAGTAAAAAATAAACTGGATCAAGACAATAAAGAGATACCCCAATGAATGTTTGGCACCTTGAACAACACGTTCCCATACTGTACTGTGTTCCTGGTAAGCAGGTTTTGGCATTACACTCATCATCCCACAGCAATCCTATCAGCATGAGGTTTTTTTCTGAACAATCTCACTATGACCTTGCAAAAAGATACACCTTGGAAGAAATAAAGTTCATAACATCTGTAGAAACAGAAGCTTTTACAGAGCCTTAAGTTCATAAACTACAGTTTAAACAACACTGGGAAGTTTTGTCATTTCTGGCATCTTCCACTAACCCACCAGAAGCTCTACAAAGTTTCCTGAGCAGTCACAGAATACTCCTATGCAGAATGATTGATGATCTGAACCAAAAAGATGATAGAATAACATAATTCCAGCCCCTAACAAGTGTCACACAAACACATACCACACGCCACTGCCCAATACACTTGAGAGTCCTGAGTCTGGTGCAGAATACGGTATGGGGCAACTCTGGCACTGGAATCCAAAACCACATCTAATGTTCCCACGAGCAGACCTAGAAGACAGAGAGAAATTAAAACAATGTAATACCAAAATGAAGAAATGGATTAAGTTAAAATATAGGATCAACACTACAAAAAGATGCCGATGTTCATATTATGTATGCTGTGATGGGAGAGCATTGGCAGTTGATTGAGAAAATTAAGACATATACCCAGTCACTGCAAGAAAATTACCTATAAACCAGCTACAGCCGATCCCACTGGTAATGGAGAAAGTTCAGATGGCAATTAAACATCTACTAAACCTCATTATAATCCTACGCCTTCCTAGGAGAGTTTTCTAATAAAACCAAAATGTACTTTTCTCTGTGGGGTTTCTGTTACTAACAGTGATTCTTAAGCCTACTAAACTAAAACAGAGAAGAGTTTTCAATACTGTATGTTTCAGCATCACCTCTGCAAACAGTAGGTAAGATAACTCATCCAAAATGGAATCAAGTAACTCTACAAAACCTGGTACTTGCAGTTTTCTATGATTTTTCTAGAAGTACTTTGAAGGGAAAAAAAAAAAAAAAAGAAAAGAAAGAAGGCAGAGAATCAACATCTGGTAATACAGAGGTTAAATTATTTTTTTCCGTGATGTTAAATAAAACACCAGGCACTTACAGAATAAATTCTGACACCCACCAGACTTTGTAAAGCAAATCAATTTATTTCAATTAAGTCTATTTACTAGATAAATCAATTTTCTAAGATTATACTTTGCTTTGTTATTCTAAATGTACTATTATCACCTTTACTTCAAATTAATTTTGCAACATCCTCACAATTAAAAGTTTTCTAACATTAGAACTTGGAAAGGGAGCATGGTTACTCCCCCAGATCACTATTTGGGAGCCTCAATTCTTTACTTCCCTCCCTGTGGTTTGGGTAAGTCTGAGCAAACTGTACTCATCCGCATCTCATTCATTATCATGAAATACGCAACTTCCTCCCATTTATCTCTCTTGGCAATCCAAAAGCAAGTAATAGATCAGGAATATATTACTGGCCATACTTCAAAAGAAACACCATCCTTAGCAAGCTCATCGGGTAATCCTTGAAAGAAATACGTACATACCCAGCACAGCAGGATCTCTGCTTTGGCTCCAGTTTCTTGCGTACAGTTTTGAGGTAGAATAGGGATTTAAAAGTAATTTTGAATACTTCCTATTACAATACCAAACATGTCAAATATTGACATATGGACAGCTAATGAGACATGTTTAAGAACTTGAGTACAACAGCATCTTAAATACCTTCTCAGCTTGACTATCTATATTACAACTCTAAAGTCAAGCTGAAGTTGCACAGCTCCTTAAGGAGGGCGTGTAATTTATGTAGGAGTTCTGAAAAAGACTCTCTCACTGAGCTAAACTAGCTCAAGAAATAAACTGGTTCAAAACTTCAAGCATTTAAGAACAGATAAGTTAAATCTATGGCAAATAGCACCAGTTGTCATTTCTTCTTGTAAAAAAAATGGGAAATTCCAGAATACAATTATATGTCTACATGAAAAATTAAGACAAGTAAGTTATGTTACATAAAAAGAGGGCCATCCAAAATAATTTTGAACATTGTGAGAAGGTGAAATATGCTAAGGGTATTTATCAGCTGTATCATTTCTGTAGTTGGCATATTTGGTTAACAGGGGTAATACATTAAAGTGGTTGTGCATAACGCAAAAGTAAAAAGCATAATTTTGTTAATCATATAAGCATGTAAGCATTATGCTCATGTATGGGGTGTTTTAAAAGAAAGGGGATGTTTTGTTGTTGTTGTTAACACAATGCCTTGGTCACAGTTCTGTTAACAGTCTCTGTCACCAAAGATGGCTATCAGGACACGCACGAGGGGGTGGTTCTCACTGGGCTGCACCTGCACTTCAACCCCAGCCCAAGTACGGCACAGTTTTCATACAAATATTAATCAAAAACTACGCTTTACTTTCATCCTCTAAATCCCGAGGAAACACACACACAAATAAAGACATGAAGAAAACCCCTCAATAATTAAAGGCAACACGAGTGTGACATATAAGCCATTGTGACAAGGGAAGATCCCCGCCACCCGTTAGCTTCTTGTCCTCCCAGTGCAGCAGCACCGCTGGCAAGGCCTGACCACCGGCACCCCCCAACTCCCAGAGCCGCACAGACCCGGCCGGGAGGCAGCGGGCATAGCCCCGCAGCTCCCCCGAGCGGCGGGGACAAACGGGAGCCTGCCAGGAGGGCGGAAAGACGGGACAAGACGCAGGTACCTCGGCGGGTCCTACCACAGCTGTCACGGCGACCGCGGCCGTCCCCGCGGCGGGGTCTCTGCACACAGCGAGAACCGAGGGGGGAAAAGACGGAACGGGCTCACCCCAGCCGGCGAGGCCTGCATCCTGTCCTGCTCCAGCCCCATCGCCGTACCGAGGCGGGCAGCTCCCGCTCCGCACTGACGGGACCCGCGACGTGGTCCAGGGGCGGCCCCTCAGCCTCCCGCTGGGCCTGGCCCTGCGGGGACATGGCAGTGGGGCAGGGGATACCTACACACGCAGCACCCCGCCCAGGTCCCCCTCCGCTGCCTGGGGAGCGCCGGCCCCGAGGCGGCCGGGCCGGAGCCTCCCCTCAGCCCCGCCGCGGCTCACCCGTGAGGCCGCCCCCTTTGCCATGTCCCCGCCGGCGCTGGAGCAAGAAGAAGGGGTTGGCCCGCTCCGTGACCCACAGCGCGCCGGCCAGCAGCACCTCCTCGGGCCCCAGCCACATGGCGGCGGGGTGTCCGCGGCACAGCGGCTGGGCTCGGCTCGGTTCGGTGGGGCTGGGCCGGGCCCGGCCGGAGCGCGGAGGCGGTGCCGGGGGAGCAGCCGAGGCCCGCCGGCGGGTCACGGGGCCGCGCCAGCGCCCGGCGGCCACGGCGCCCTCTAGCGGCCCGGTCCTCTCACGGCAGCGGGGCGGTGCCAGCGTAGCGACTTCTGAGATCTCGAGTTCGAGCCCCGCTCCGCGGAGAGCGCCCAGTGCCACCTCCCTGTACCGTCCGCGGTGGGTAGTTGGAGTTCACTTCCGCGCTCTCCTTCACCGTGGTGCTGAAAAGACCTTTGCCAAGGTGGCTCGAATTTGACGAGAGTAAGGTGCGTATATGATAAAATAACAGGCAAGTGAAAAATCACAGAATCACAGACTGGTTTGGGTAGGAAGGGACCTTTAAAGCTCATCTAGCCCTAACCTCTACAGTGAGCAGGGACATACACAACTAGAGCAGGTTGCTCAGGGCCCTGTCCAACCTGACCTGGAATGTTCACAGGACTTCTACTGCCTGTCTGGGCAACTTGGGCTGCTGAGAGCTTAAAAAATTTCTTCCTTATATCTAGTCTAAATCTACCCTCTTTTAGTTTTAAACCATCACCTCTAGTCTTCCTGTGCAGACCTGTGGGACCCACTGAAGCTGTCATTAACTAAGATAGATTATTTAAATGCTCCCTCCCATTGTACACACAGTAATTAATCGTCAAGGAACTCCCAGCACAGCCTTCCAGGGGGCTACAGCCTCCTCCAAACTGCTGCCCCCCCTTGCAGCCCCTGGTACCCCACATAGTGAAGGCACATCTAGCTTTCTTGCCCAGGGTTGATGGTGCTTTCACCTCCTCTTTTGGGAGATGACAATTCATTTACTCTTTTTGCTGTGAAGCACATGCACCTCCAGCATTTTGGCCCCAGTGAACCAGCCTGTGCCTGACCAGAACAGGGGGGGCCTGGCATCCCCCTCCAGGCAGCCGGCTTCATTTTGGTTCTCATTTTGCAGTTCTGGAGCTCACGAAGGGCTTGTGGTCAAGTTCAAGGACTGTCTTTGCAGCAAACAGGAGAGTGGGAGATGCAGTTTCTGCTCATCTCTTGGCCGCAGAGCAGCTTCCCAGTAATTGAGTGAATTGCTGTTCTTGTTTTAATAACCATTAGAGAGTCTCCCTGCAAACTCTGGAAGTGTTACAACAGCAGAAAACATTGACATCTGCCATCTCTGTGCTTAATGCCCATCTCCCGGGAAGGCGGGAATGCTGTATTTTCTTTAGGCCATAAATACTTTAACCCTGAGATGATCTACCTTCTGGGTTAGTCCAGTGCCCTAATCCCAGTCAGAGCCTTTGTACAGTACTGTAATGTAAATATTTAATAGCTGCCTGAGCTTTCAAGGCTCTGCCTTCACCCCAGTGGCACAGCTGTGTCTGGGAGCAGCATGGTGGTTTCTGAAGGCTGGACGAGCTGCCAGAAGGGTTGAAGCACTGGGAGAAGATGCTGAAGGATCATTCTCTATGTTACTATCTCTGTCCCTGCTCACTGGGTGCCATCTCTCAGGCAGCAAATGCAGTGGGAAGGGGGATTAGTGTCTCCTCTATATGCATAAGCCACTTTGAACCACATGGCCTTTAATAGCCTGAGATTTCTAGGCTCTAGCATAGTACAATAAAACAATTATTTACTGCAGAGTGGGAAAAGTTGTTTCTGAAGAAAATTAATCTTTTGACAATGTTGTTCCACATGTCTTCTAAGTCATGTATATACATGAAACTATTAGAGGGACTGTAATCACTGGGCGATGCTCTCATTCCTGTGTATTTTGAGAGACAGCAAGCTGACAAACCCTGTATTTTTAATTGCTTTTTATTGAAATATAGTACATTAGCAAACCCTAACTAACTGGTATACACTATTAACCTATTGGCATATACCACAGAATTACAATACAGTGTTATACTTACATCAAAACATGTCAAGAAGTTCTGCTGCTGTCAAGCTACCATTTCATAAGGGCTAGAAAGATCTGATTGTCAGGAGGGTACTGCACAGCCCACCACGCCTGTGTCCCCACAGCATCCCCATCACTCAGCCAGATCCATGGGAGCCGCTGGTGTTTTTAGGTTATGTGGTCACACCTGTGTGGTCCACTTTGCAGCAAGACAGTTGCAATGGAGTTTTCATTTTACACACATGCAAATTGGCATTTTTTTGGTTGTTTTTTGCTGCAGTCTCCCAAGCCCAAAGGCCAGAGTGTCCCCTCTCTACTGGGATAAAATGGTCCCATTTTGGTGGATTCTGTGCATAATTAGCCATGGCCTTGAGGAGGTGATCCTGAATAGACACGGTCATACAGAGAAGCTTTTAGTATTTAACATCTACTTGCAGACTGCAGCAGGGCTGACTGGAGAAGCAGAAGAGCAACGCTATCGCTCAGTGAGGTTATTCCTCTTCAGTGCGACAGATCTTACTTCTCCTTTTAGTGCAACACATCTTACCAGTGCTGGGGAAGAAAAAGTCTACCTGCTGACTACCTGGTGGTGGCAACCGAGGAGGCTTTTTTTTCATGTGGCACCTTCCAGTGAAAGTACAAAACAAGCCCAGTCAGGTGATGCCTCGCTGGCTGCGATGCAGGAGCCGCATGAGTTTGCGAACGGGAGCTTCGCTTTAATGGCCCCAGACGCCTTATTAATTTTTCCTGGCTTGAGAGCAGCAAAGAGCGTAAATTTTATTTTCAAGCCCAGGCTTTTCTGTGCTGGAACTTGGGAGGGTTGCTGAGCTGTTGAACTGTTTTCTGTAATATCCTCACTAACACAGCCCAGGTATGTGCAAAGGCTGCTGGCAAATAGAGCTTTTAGTGCCCGAAGCAGCCAGAGGGTGTTACAGACACAGGCACAAATCGAGAGCAAATCTGGCAATGTGATGCCATAACCACAACCCAGCAGAGCTGCTCTGTTGGGAACTAACAGCTCTTGTTTCCCTGACAGCTTTGGGCAGCTGAAGGCCATGTTAGAGCCAAGCAAAGGTGAGCCCCAGAGCATGTGGGAAGCAGAAAAAAAAGGCAAATGGCACAGCAAATGTACACAGATGAGCTCAGGGCAAGGATTGTAAAGCTTCTTGCTCCTGAAGGGCTCAGCCGCAGCGAGCTGCAGGTGGATGCAAGTGGGGAAGGGAAAAGCCCGTGCCCGGCAGGAGTGAGGGAGCCTCTTATGTGTGCATCCGAAAGAATTTTGGAATGTGAAATCCCAGTCCCAGCTGTATGACACTAGATCATATTACACCTTAGCCTTGCTATGAAATCACTCTAAATAGCTTAAACTTTCAGTAAAACCCTATGTGTATCTTACTCTGCAGGGATATTAACACTTAATTATTAACTCATTAGGTAAGGGAGTACTTTTGGGCAACACCTTACATCACAGGGCCCTCATGTCCAGAGACCCTGGACATTATTGCCATAAAAAGAATAAAATTCAGACATTACTGAACAACCAACCTACACATCCATTTCTGTTCATCTGGACATCTCGGTGAGGCTAGCAGACTGAGGAGAAAAATTATGCTCTCCATGGAGGGACCTACAGAATGAACATCCCCTCAAAACAGCCCATGTCCCACACAGCCTGCTTTGGCCAGGAACAACCCACCAGAAACCTCTGTGCTTCCACGAACTGTGATGCTGGTTTGGAATGATGAATCCCCTTTGAGGGGTGGGCTGGCTGTCATGGTGATGGCACAGTGCTGAAGAAGATGTTGGTGGCCAGGAGAACAGCAGTGCCTGCACAACAGAGACCTTCACCTGGCTCTTGGGAGGAGAAGGAGAGTGGTAGTAATCAATGGGATGGAAGGGCAGAGAATTAATTGGGAAGAATTAAGAGCGTTTGGAAACATTACAGGCTTTTAAAAAGAGTGGGTGAATGAAAGGATCAAAAAACTGACATAGATAAAAAGGTGTTAATTAGTGTTGTTTTGCAAAGGCTCATGTGAGTGGCTCTCATCCCCCCAGAGTACTTCACAAGCATCAGGTAAACCTGATGGGCCCCTGAGAGTCAAGGTTTTGACCAGCAGGTCAGGACCTCACTAACTGGAAGTTACACAGTAGTGTGGGCCCACACTGGGAGCAAAATCCCTGCTTGGGTCCCGCTCTTGTCACCACATCCTATGAGGAAGGGGTGTTGGGGGGGGGGGGTGTACCACTTTTTTTCTTGATTACTTCAAAAACATTGGAAACAAAGCAGAGACAAGCACCAACCTGCAGAAGTACAGTCTACCTTTCTCCTGATTTCCCCCCAGTCTGGTTAACTAGAGCATCTTTCCCTCTCTCACCCCCTCCCCTGCGCTCAGCAGTTTCCACCTAGCGTGCTGGAGCACAGGCTGCCCTTACGGCAGTACCCTGGAGGGCAGCACGTCTAGCAGGGAAGGGAAAAAAGTGAAGACAGCTTTAAATATAACAAAGCATATGCAAGCTGTCATGGCACACCACGCACTCTTCAGCATGGGTCAGGTTGGAAAATTAGGTCACATATGGTTATGTGACATAATGAAAAAGGAGTGAAAGCTTCACTTGTGAGGTTCAAGGTGTCTCCTGGTGTCCCTACTCTGAGCCCTTCTGCTCTTCTTTCCCCACCCCACAGGCCTGGCAGCAGCCCCATGGCTCTTGTATTTACCCCACTGTGCCTTGGCTTGCGCACTGCTGTGCTATTTCTTTTGTTGTAAAAGACAGGTTACTATGATCTACATTAAAAATTACATATTTTTTAACAATTAAGTCAACTCACTCTCCAGTAATCAGGCTGCGGAGATGCCTTGAACCTCAGCTTGACCCTGGTGCCTTCATCCTTCAGCTCATGACCTATGATAGTGGCATTGTCTTAAAGCTAAACTAGGCTAAACAAGTCCTGGAGCCTCAGCATGACTCTTGCCTCCTGCAGACCTCTCTCAGTCTTTAAGCAGCTGGTAAAGCTCTTGGCTCTCCCAAGCCTTTGCAGTGTTTCGCATGAGCATGTTTAAAGAAAACAGATGATGTGTAAAAATCTCATAATATAGTCCTAAATGTATTTGTTTAATTATTTTTGGTCTTTCTTTGGCTTATGTAGGATATCTAGCTATTCTTATAGCATCCTCAGGTGCTAAGGCAAGCATCCTAGAAGCAAAGGGACAATGCAAACAGATGCCAAGACATGAGCTCACTGGAGGGAGTAATCATGAGTGTCATTAAGTAAACTTTAACATGCTTCAGATTTAATACTTAGTATTATAGGTAAAAAGCACACTTACAGTCTGTTTTTTTACTGGCAATTATCCTCTAAGAACACAAGCAAACCTTGATTTTATAAATGTTTTATGGGAACATGCAAATCTTTCATAGAACAGGAGTCTGGGAAAGAGAAGGTGAAGTGCTAGGGTTTAAATAGTTCAGGGGAACACTTGGTGATAAAAGCTGCTTCTTTTTTTTTTTTTTTCTTTTTTTTTTTTTTGTTTTTGTTTTTACATGTATAAGTCATAAAATTTATGTTTTCCATTAAAAAGCACTTCATTTTTAACCTTAAAAATTATTTTCCAAGTTACTGGCACTTACAGTTCTTGGTAGATTGCAGTATATTTTACTTCTATGAAATGACTCGACAATACACAGCACTACTGCAGCGGAACAAAAACAACGATGCTCATCAAGCTCTTTTTATGTACTGATTAATATTAAAAGGAAAACCTCAAACTTACCAGCACAGCCCAGAAAAATCACCCATGTTGCGGCGGTGCCTTTTCCCCATCCTAAATGTGACTAAGTAAAAGAATGTCTGCTATAGCCCGTCCCAGCATGCAGGCAGGGATCAATATTTTGAACTATTAATTTTTCCAGTGTTGCAAGATTTTCCAAATCCAGGACATCAGTTGTAATTGTCAGCTCCCTTATCCAAGATGCTACAACACAAATCCATTTTAATATCACTATGCCAGTCCCTGATCTCCACAATCAGAGGCAAAACTTCCCTCCTCTCATTAAACCCAAGATGTTAGGTTAGAAATAAGGAGATTTAATAAAATATAAATGACATTATTATTTTGTCTTTGGGAGATCTGTACTTTCTAATGTTTCTTTTCATTTCCATGCCTTTTCTAGCTTTCCTGTATACTCTGGTGCAAACGGTCTCAGCTGGAGCTGAGAAACTGTCAGGATTGTTTTCGTGCAGAAACCACACCCCAGTGACGTTACCAGTGGCCTTAGGGCAAATCCCTTTGTCGGGCTGAGCCAACCCCATCCAGAATTTGCTGAGAGCACCCGCCCGTGTGCAATACTACCACGGGCTCTCGCACCCCACGCCCCCCCAGCCGGGGCTCTGCACCCAGCCCGCGCTGCCGCTGTGGTGCCGGTGGCCGGGGCTTGCGGCACGGGGTAGGCTGTTGCACGCTTGTTGGAGATATTCAGGCATTTCTGTACTTAACCACGAACACCCACGTGTGTTATCAGTTTGTTGTAACCTGACTGCCCACCACAGATCAAAACAAGCCCTGTAGCATCCCAGAAAGACGGTGCTTTTTCTCTGGGGCCCCTGCTCTCCCGTGTCTGCCTGCTGTGATCTCGCAGAGTTAATTACCAAAGCGGGTTGCTCAATCAGCCCCTCTGCCACCCCCGAGCTGTGTACAGGCCTGAGCGCAGCTCAGTCGGGCTGGGGCTGGGAGCTCTGCCCCAGCTCGCCAGCACTGTCGGGAGCTGCCCACTTTGCACATCCGCAGGGAGAGGAAGGGTGCGGGCCGCGGCCTGCTGCCGCCCCAGCCACCGGCTGGCGTTTTCGGTGACCTTCACTTCTGCCTCATAGAAAAAAATGGGGGTTAAAATTGTTCTCCTAAAAAGTTAGGGGTTTAATTTTTTTTCTAGTGTGAGCTGAATGACAATAGAAGTCCATTTCATAAATATAAATGTGGGTATTATGAGAAAAACCTCCCTGCACTTCATACCACCCCACTCTTGAAATATCAGACAAAATAAAGCTGACGCACTGCAACAAAAGTCAAAGCACGCTCAGCAAAGAGGATCATTTCCTCATCATACAGAGCTGGGTTTTTCTTTTTCTCTTAAACATCCATGTTAAAGACACAGCTAAACCACACTTCAGGTAAGGATATATGTCAAGCAGACTGCTATACAATTTAAAAACATAATAAAGGAAGGCAAATTCCCCCACTGGTAGCAAAAGCAGATGAAATTTAAGTGTGGCAGGATATGTCTTACCTTTCTTTTTGGCTTAACTGATTTCTCAGGATTCCTATACAGAGGGTGAAGCTTTGTTTCACATTACAAGGACACAAATGCATTTCTACACCTACAGGAACTGCAATGGAGAAAAATCCGAACATTCATTAAAGACCTGTGCATTGTCTGGTAGGAAAAGGTGGAGCAGAAATGCTCACTTCTCCATGTCTGCTCATTTGAGGAACACTGTGGACGACTAAACTACAGAGGTCCCTCTCTTGCTTGCTTTTTTTCTGCATTACTCATTCAGAAGCTTGCAAACAATATTCATTTCCCCACCACTTTTGTCACCTGCTGGTAAAATTGATTTTTCCTGCTGCATGTCAAAGCAGCTGCTGCATTCCTTTCTTCTTCTTCTTCTTTCTGTATTCCCATTACTGAAGTCAGGGGGAAAGGGCACGGCTTGAAGGACATGTTTGTTATTTAACTGTTGCAGATCTCAGCAGGAGAATGAGATAAGAAGCTTACCTCTTTTATTCTCTGTGTAATGCCAACATGCTGGCTTTTAAAAAACCTCAGTGAAAAATTTGGTGAATTTTTTACCCCCACCCTCAAAAAAAAAAGTTAAATGAGAAAGAAAGCTTATTAGATTCCTGCATATTTCAAAAAGTCTAATGGTTTTCAGGTAGATCAAGTGCTGGTTCTGTGAATGTCCTCTCTACAGAAAGAGACTCACTCAACTTGAGCACATGGAAGGACCAAAAGTATATTCTGTGTAGACCATTTTTCTCCTGTTTCAATCAAATTGGAGAAAAAAACACAAGCATCAAGTTCCTTGTAATCTTTCTGCAAATGCAGGTCCTCTCTGCAGTTTTATCATCAGACTGGCTTGCTATCGTCCGCAGTTATATGGGTAGTAGGAAACGCAATGCACTTAAAAAATTCCCTTTCAGAAGGGGCTATTTCACAGTAAGGTTATGGATTGACTGAGATATGAGTGCTTCTACCAATCACTGGCCATCTCTTCTACAACCAGTTCCCTTTCTGACATTGCCCAAGCATCTGGACAATTAAAAAAATGCAAACAGCAGATGCCTGTGTAAGAGACACATTTGCAATACAACACAAACTCTTAGGACCATTGTAAAACCTCTTCTGCATCGGTGCGTCTGGACCGACACAGTTCCCCATGCTGTTACTCAGCAATTTCCATCAATCCTGCTTGTGTGCAACTCTTTGTCAGATCAAAGATGCCACCCTCAGAAACCACCACAGCTGGTCTTCGTCTCTACAATCAAGAAGGCGGGTTCATGTTCTGGAGAAAGCAGCTCTTCTTCAGACAAAGGAGATCCATGGAAAGAGTACACAACAATAGGAATGAGAAATGGAAAAAAAAAAACCCAACACCGAAAAAGGGCCAGGAAGGAGCATGGATTCCTTTCAGGTTTTGTTCTCATCATACATATCCAAGGCAGGCTCGATGGTTGAGAATTCACTCTCGTAGACCAGGCTTCGAGGGGACAGAGAGTTGCGATGAAAGAAGTGACTGCCTACAAGAGGTAGAACAAAACCTCATTAGGAACCCATACAAACAACGTATGATCTGAGTAAAACATCCTCTTATGCAGGTGCTGAATGCAAAAACAGTACACATGTAAGAACTAACCACCATTTAACAAACCCGTAATAGCCATGTGAAATAGTTCGCCTCCGTTCTTGTGGTCTCCTGCCAGTTCAGATCAACTGCTCTCCATATGCATGAACAATCCCACCTCAAAAGGTTCTTTCAGATAAATCAGGTCAGGTCTGAGCAAGGCTGGGGCAGGCCGGAGTTTCACACTCAATGCTTGCTGTTGGTTTGCAGCCTTGTAAAGCAGGCACTGCTTCCTTAAAAAACCCAGAAACCTTTGGTAGGTGTCCTGTTCCCTATGACATACACAAGCACAGAGCACTCCAGCATGGGGCCGAAAGGAATGAGCAGGCTGAGTGAGGAGATCACCAAGGATCATCCAGCCAGTGCTGCTTAGAGCTCAACCTAACTCTGTCCACATGGAGTCATCTTCTAGTAACAGACACCTATGCATTTCCTTACGCAGAACCAAAGGAGACCCAACTCTCTTTTCCAACATTGGTGCTACCCAAAACAAGCACCAAGTGGCTGTTGATAGAGTGGGGAATAGAAGTTAATTTTCCCCCTTGGTGGCCTGGTGTTCCTGTGGCTCTCGAAACCCACAGGTGTGTTTTGCTAGGAGCCTTGCCCTACTGCTGGACAAACAGTTCTTTCTGAAAGCATCTATCAGATGAGGCCCTTGGCCAAAACATTTCATTACTCGGTTTCTCTATCCCAGGGGGTATTAGCTAGGAGCAAGGCTGCTTAGATTACAATATACCAGGCAGCCCCATGAGCCAAACTGGAGGCAACTGGAAAGTTTCCAAGTTGATCAAGAAGGCACTCAGCAAACCAAGGTGCCTCCAGTTTCAGGCATCAGTGGAGCAAGACGCTTAGAGGATTGCAGTTTTAGTCCTGGCAGAACATAGGTGCTTAAAACCTCCTTTCTTTGCCAGATATTGAGTCCAGCCCATGCCCTTCTGAAATAAAGAGCTTACAAAAGATATGAGGGAAGAATTCAGCTGCCACTGTCCAGAACACCTTTACTCTTTCACCACTCACTCAAAAGAGACTCAGAAAAGACCTCATCCTTATAAAGATTTTTAAAAAGCTAGAGTTCTAGTCAAACATGTAGAATTGTTGAAAGACCAAAAGGAAAGATGAAATTTGCACTTATCCAAGCAGAGGCCTCATAGCAGCACCGTCTAGAAGAGCCAGGGACACTGCAGATGGTCTCCATGCAAACTCCTTTCACAAGTGGTGACAGGAAGCTGCCATCCTTATTTGCAGCAAATTCCAACCTGAGCTGCACAGCAGTTGTGTACCCGGATCAAGTCCCCATTAAGAACAGCAGCAAACTGAAGCTGGGCAATGTATCTGCTGCCAGTTTCGTAACCTCCCTCCAAATGTGTTATCACCAAAAGCCAGTACACGCTCACTCCACCATTTGCAGTGAGAAGGGGAAGTTCTCATAAGCAAATTAATTTATATTTGATCTTGTAGCTAACTGAAACAAGGGTGAAATCAGCAGTTACATTGCACAGGAGTGTATTGCTCATTCTGCTAGAAGCATATATCCAGATATTTGGAAGAAGTGCACTGTGTTGGAAAATAAGTTACAGAAACAGTCAGTAGGGGATGATGAGCACCTACTTTCTGGATCTGAACCCCTTCTCAAATTTACAGGTTTCTGAAACTGGGTAATACTTAAAATAAAAATAATAATAATAAAAAAAAAGGTTGAGTACAAACTTGGAACTATGACTTCCAGCTGACCATAGTCTGTCTTTAAACAAAAAAACCTGAACCTACATTGAAACTATTCCAGATAAAACTGATTTCAAGATTCTTCTTGAAATGTGTTATGGGTCAGGATCATTTAATTTTAATGACTGAGTCTCAGTTTGCAATTAAATAAGCCACAGATATTAGATGTTTCATCTCCCTTTCCTCCACCCACTGAAATGTTACATACTGAACAGCCAGTGTTGAAATGAAACAAAGGGGATTCTAAAAGCTTGGTATTGCTTTTGTTTTGATTACACAAAAATCAAACAAGGGATGAGGAAGCAGACAGCCCAGGCCGTCATTTCCTCTGTGTGTGCCCAGACTCCTACTTTAGCAGATTCAAGGGAGTGATTTAATCAACAGGCAGACAGGTCACCTGACATCAAATATTTTAAAGTAACCTGGAAAAAAGCACTGTATATCCAACACCTCTAGAATTCTTTACTGTGATGTTTTCTTGCTTCTTGGCAAAAGAAATTTAAGCCACCCACCTTCAGGGAGGCTGCAGGTTTCCATACAGATATCAATCTCTTGGCTTCCATACCACTTTTGGGACACATCATTCACTCTTTTCTTAAATGTATCTCTCCAGTGCAACCCACCCAGGGCTGAAAATCCAGCTGTTGCTGAGTGCTTTTCAACACTTGATCTTTAGGTGCTTCAATAATCAGGTTTGGTGTCATTACCCACACCTTAAAGCTTGAGAAATAGACAGCAGGGCACAGTGACCTTCGCCACTCATATTAATGTGGAAAATTGCTCGTGTTTGTTTAAAAACATGGCATCAGTCCAGTTGATAAATTTACTGAATAAATGCATTTTAAGGACAAGTAGAAGTATTCACAGTTCCAAATTCAGCTTATAAGTCTGTTCTTCCTGTTTTGCAGTTTCCAGGGAAGACTAATATTTATCCCTTAGGCATAGAAAACAAACAGGAAGTCTGCATTCAGATTTAATACATGAAAAAGAATCCTTCAGAAATCTCTGCCACTATTCTTCATTATATACTTAAAAAGAACTTTTCAAAGAATTTACATTGAGTCTGACAATAAACACACTATCCTGGAATCAATCTTTATACCTACCATAGGATGCTACAGATGTGGGCCCACACCAAGGCCAAAAATTCAGGAGGCACAGCATTACTGTAGCACTGCAGGTGCATCAGGATTAAGTGTCACTTAGGCTTCCCTTTCCATGTGAAATTATTTTCATGCCCTCAGTCATTACTCAGGGCCATCTTCTGGCACAAACTGCAGTCCCTTTCCACAGCTCCGCTGGCACAGTGACTTCTTAATGCAGAAATCCGACCAGAGCATTCCCCATCTCAGACAATTTGTTCAGACACCCTCTCAGTTACAGAACAACAGATCAGGATTATTTCCTACAACATCCTTTCCTTGAAACCAGCTGTTCAGCAAAGGCACAGCAACACCCTGTTCCACCCCTCTGTCAGCCCAGTCCTGCCAGCTGTGCAACATCTGAAGAGAGACCAGCTCTTCTCCTTTCCTCTCACAACTATGTATATGAGTAACATCTTTCACACGTGGATATCTAAAAACAGGGCTGACAATAAAAACTTTGGGAATTTCCTCCTTGAGTTTATCTGGGGGGAGGGAAGTTTCTGGGATGGTGCAGAATCCATCTTTGAATGTTTCTTTCATTAACAGGATACACTGACATCACTGGCCTGACCGGTAATTAACCTTCCTTTACTTTTATTAACACTTTGTTGAGACAAATGCTAGAGGCTCAAAAGAAAGATTAAAAAAGATGGCCCTGGGTTATTTAAATCCTCTACAGAGGGAGATGCATGAGAAACCCTGTAAACCACTTTGTTCCCAGTATCCCTCAGCTTCTCCTGCTGCTGCTGTTGTGTAGAAGAAACAGGAACTGCAACTAGTTGTGGTGCTTTTTGTATCTGGGTCACTGTGCTGTTGGGGCTGTCCCTGCGCATCCCTCCCAACAGCATCAAAAAGCACCTGAGGATTTTTACTACTGCTGCTGGGAGAAGGATCGGGGGGGGGGAGGGGGGGCCGGGGAAGTCACCCTGTTGTTTCATGACCTGTACCCTGAATCATGCTCTAACTCTATTCCTCTATTTTCAGTAACACTCAGTTGACCAACACAGTATTTTACCAGGACACAGTATGTTTGATTATTTTTTTTCCTCTTCATAAGAAAGTCCAACGAGGTTTTTTAGTCTTTTAAAATGCTGTTACTGCTCTATTGTTTTCATATTTGTTTCAAAATTTCACAAGAAAACATTGAAAAATAATTCTATTAAATGTACCACATAGTTAATTTCTTATTATAAAAGCTGCCATCTCAGCTGAAGCCTGCTGGACAGATAAGAATTAGGAAACTTTTTTAATGTAGACTCTGGCTGTGTTCCTAAATTCTAAAAGTGCCTATACATAAAAAAAATTAAATTAAATCCTCTATTTCCAAGTACATAAAAAATTAAATCATACAGTAAAACTGGTTCTTCTCTGTTTATTTAATTAAATTAGAAGGCATTGTTTCAACTGTCTACATCTTGATAAGAGAACAACAAAACCAAGCAAAACCACAATAGGTTTTAACTTCTATCAATTGTATTTTCCTTAGTGATTTGTTACCTTCATCTACCCACCTCAGTAACTCAAGCATTAGTGTTTGGTTGTGAATCAGGTCCATGTTTTAAGTGACTGGTGTGAAAATACTCATATGGTGCTTGAATAAGTAAACTTGGGTGAAACAGCCTGAGTGAGGACAGCAATGAGATATCTTTTCCCTTTCCCTCCTCACCAGTAAAAAAGCCATGTCAAGAAGGGACACGTTTGAGTTTCTGTATAAAAGACCACTATCAATCTTTCATGACTTGAACTTGAACAAAAACTTACCCTTTTCACTAATATTGAAAGGAGGCTTCACAGATGACAGTGAGGGAAAACACTGCTTTTACACTTGGTATTAAAAAGGAAGTAGTTTGAAGTTGCTTCACTTCTTTCAGAATTAAGGGTGGGGAGAAAGCAAAAGACAAAAAATGTTCGTGATTTGTGTGTTGAGAGTCTTGCACTGCAAACCTTTAGCCATGCCTGACCTGGATACAAAAACAGACTGCAATCCTCCCAGTGTGACACAGGAGGAGAAACAGGGAAGATATTCAAGTCATTTCTCATCTGGAGTGAAGGCAAGCCTGTTATATACTAGAATGCTTGGCCCAGCCTTTTTTTCCTATCAAGTTGTTATGGAGTAATCGGTAACTACACCCTGTTAGTCAGCCCCATGCTGGGTGGCATCACAAGAACGGCACTGCATGAGATTTCCACTCGATACCTTACATGTCACAAAATGAAAGGAGAGGAATACAGATCTGTAAAGATTAAACCATTCAGAGAAAATAAAGCACCTTGTAAAGTTTACAAAAGGCTGTCAGACTTAAGTACTAACACAGGAAGTTCAAGAAAAATGAAATTCTCACAGAATAAGATTTCATAATTAAAAGTTGTTTGTGGTTTTTTTTTTTTATTTCTTCACTTTTTCTTTAATACAAAGCTTTGGCATCAGCAAATTTTATGAAAAAATAGAATGTACTAAATAATTGCTTGTGCTGCATGATCGATAAATGATGCATAAAAATAGGTGTCTCTCTCCAAGGCAATTGGCTGGAAAGCATTTCTTCAATACCATTCCGCTCTGTGGGGCAGAAAAAAAAGAAACAAAATATTTATATTCAAGTTAATACTGCCAATATTATAAAGTAAAACATAATCTTGTAAAATTAAGTTAGTGAGAAATTACTAATTCTACAAGGCCAGAGCATTAACAGAGGTTTGTACTCCTTACATCACTGTTACAGGACCAGTAAACAAGACAGAGGTTTGAGCACTTCCAGACTTCCGAGAAAACATCATCTGCTACTGAAAACTTTCACCAAGTGGTGCTATCTAACATTTGGGCTTTTTGGACTTTAAAACACAGTTTTATAGTAAATTCTGACTGTTCCCTAAAAAGCAAAGCAAAAGGTGCTTCTTTTGTTCCTTTAAATCATTACCTAAAACATTTAATAGCAATAGTGCACAAATATTATGAGACCAAAAGAAAGCAGATAGATTCTTATTTTCTTATCATCTGGACAATGTTTACTTTTATCAGGAACTAGTTAAAAGCATGTGTGTGCATATATATACATACACACACAAACAGCTACACACAGTTAGATATGTATATACACACAACTCCACAACTATTGCTCTGAAGTATGTTTACACTGCAGGAAGGACGTGGGGGGGGGGGGGGAGGGAAGAAAAATGATCAGGACATGTTTTTAGGTGAGTTTTTGTGCAGAATGTTTGGCATCTTTTACTTGCATCAGCATATTCTGTGGCCTCATTATTGTTACTGATGGTTTCTGATAAGAAAACAACCCCTAGGTTTCCTCTTGAAACACTACCATAAAAATGCAGGGTGAGCCAGCATTGCTTTTCATATGGAGAACAGCATAAAAGGCAGGTGTGCTGTTATGACATTTAATGGAAATTACAATGAGAGGGAGCTGCCAACTATTTGGCATGATATTCAGCCCAGCAAATGCTTTGTCAGGCACTGGGGAACATAAGGTGTCAATGAAACAATAAACCTAAGCATCAGTGTCACACATACACATTTTAAACTGTCTAAAATAGTCAAACCTAGCAGCACTTGTGGAAGCTGCTCCGATCCTAAGGGATTCAGTTGAAAAAGTGTTGAGGTTAAAGGATACAGCTAGGTACCTCAGTTACCTAAACAAGTGACTTTTGACAGCTCTAGTTTTTAGGGTTGCTAGCTTTTTAAAGTTTGCCTCTAAGTGCATGCTTGTATATGTCATGTTGTCATTCTTATCACTGGGGAAAGGAGCTCTCCTCACATCACCTCACCCTTTGTACTAAGGGAACATCACAGTGAAAACACTCCACTGGAGGCCCCAGCTCTCTGAGAATGTGAAGAAGCTCTTCCCCTTTTGGTACAAATAAACCCAGATCCCAAAAGACAACAGAAAGAAGAGTTGAAAGGCAAGGCTAAAAAAATCAAACTGCTATCAGTGCCCACATCTGGGTGATACTACACGGACTACAGTTCCTTTGTCTTCTTCCTAATGATGTGGAAATGACCAGAAATGCAGACGTTCCCATTTCACATCTCATCTGGCTCCAGGCTTTCCCGAGCTATTAACCATGTTAAATTAAACAGTGCAGATTAACCACATTCAGCTACAGCTCTGTTACCAAGTTGCTGACTGATAGCTGCAGTTTCAAGATTTTGACAAATAGAAAACCAAACTAATAATCAGAAAACTCGATAGGGCTATTTCAAGTTCTAAAACTTTTCTTCTTTTGTAATTAGCATCTGAAAAGAGGAGGAAATGAAGATTTGCAAATTACTGTTAATCAAAGGTCCCTGATGGCCAAAACCTCTAAGAACTTCTTATAGCCTCTCCTGAAGAGGACTACCTTGAGACCACCTAAAATTTTACACTGTAGACAATTAGACTTTTTTCCATCTTATACTTTCCAGACAGAAATAAAAATAATAATTAAAAAAAAAAACCCCGAATCCTTGCTTTTATCACAAGGAAAAAAAAAAAGTCTATAAAGCTAGATTTCCAGGCTGCCCAGAATGCTGCCTTTGAATCTCATCAGTTTTGGTAAGAGGTCAACACAGTAATGGTAACTCAGCTGCATCAAGATGTTCAGAAACAAAGAAAAATGTTGACACTTTCCCTTCCCAAATAAATATGTTATGATTAAATATATATCATGAGCCCAAATGTTCCATTCACCTAAATAAAAATAGCTAGATGTACCTAGTTAGCGTATCTGCAGAACAGATTTATACTTGCCCACACACAGAACTATTGAAAAAAAGTAATATAAAAGATGTCACATGCTGCAGTGTTTTCTTGTCCAGCCTGTCTGAAGGGAGGGCAGTGGGGGTGTCTATAAATAATTAAGAAAGCAGGGATGTCTTTAAACACTCCTTCAACTACAATTCTTAAGCATACTAAAATGAGAGGTCAGAAGATTGGTCTGCTCTCTTCACTTAAGAAACATTGTATTCATTGCTTTCATCTCTCCCAAAAGCAAAATGGTAGTTTTCTACTTGAATACCCGTTTTCTTATCTGAAAGTTCAACAACTAGGAATACAGATTTTTTTTTTTTTTTTAACATGAAATTTGACTACACAATTGAGGTGAAAATTGTCAAAGGTAACTGATGGTAGTAATTTTTGGCTTTGCCAGGTGAATTTTGAGCATGGGGATTTTATGGCAGAAAGCTAACGTTTACCTAGACCATCAATCAAATACTGAATAGAAATTGTATCTCTTTTCCCTGTTCCACATCTCCGCTTAGTAATGAGATTTCCTCAGACAGTCCAGCTAAATATAAATTAAGAGGGACTTTAGATGTTACCTTGGAACCTAAAGAAAGAGACTTATATTTGAGAAAAGCAGAAAAGTAATTTGATTCTTTGAAAACTACATTTCCCCCCCTTCTCTATTCTCTTGGTGTTTGTTCCCAATGTTGTCCAAGACATGCATCTACCAGTAATTTACAGAAACATCTGAATATTTACTTACTCGTTAGCATTCAAGCTAGCTGTGGCTTTGATGATCATGTAGCAGAGTGTAAGGGCACTGAGGAGGCCAAAACTGGCAATAATAAACCATTCTTCTGTTGACAAAGGAAAGGGAGGAAATCACTCGTGGGAGAAGGCTTATGTCAAAGCGATGCCAATATTTCCCTCAAACACCACTGGCAGGAGGCAAGAGGCTTCTAAGCCATGACTGGCACCAGGAGGTGAAGCAGAAGGAGGTTAGCCACAGAGTTACTGACTGGAGAAGGCTAGCAAAGAAGAAGTGGAGAGAGGTGTGGAAAAAAAGCATGGCACAACAATATTTCCTGGCTGAGCCCAAGCGTTAGTGGTAAAGAAAGATTACTTGAAGTGAAGTGAAATGCAAGAACAAGGGAAAATGTAATGAAACCTCTGTCCACCCCCCCAAGTCAGAAATAAGATTGTCAGGTTCAGTTTAGATTTGCTGAGATGTGGCTCTTCACATAAGCACACTCAATATTTTGCACACTTAACTTGTGTCCTTGCCCCCTCCCTCCTGAAGAGATGTCATAGTGTTACTTACAAAAAACAAACCAAAACCAAAAAATAGGATAGCTTGTTCAACAGTAAAACACAGCTAGAGTTTTCCATTTAATAGACAGGAATACAACATGGAAAAATAATTTCAACATTATTGTATACATACACATTAAACAAATAAGTCTTATAAAGAAGGCTATTGAGGAATGTTTACTACTCAAAGTTCTCCCTCTTTGAGATCAATATGGCACATAGGAGTAGTTCAGAATACAAACACTTGTTGAATATGACTTTTGGTTTAAGTGTCATGCATCAAAGAATGCATGTGTCATCCATAAAATCTAAACATTAACAGCCTTTTCTAAAGCTTTATTTTATAAAAATTGTCAGAATGAACCGTTGCCGATTATTTCTTGTTTTACCCTGGCACCCCATCTGTGCAAAAGCAATACCAGTTGGGAACAGACAGCAAAAATACCTTCTGCAAAACCAAGAAGTTGAATGTTTCAGTTAAATTACAGAGGAATTTCCCACCCGTGACAAAGAGAGCAGCACACTGACAGATCTGCTCTCTGTTCAACAGAGCTGGTTACAAGATGACTCAGATGTTGAGCACTGCATGACAAAGTGACTTACTGTCTTTAAAGACTCTAGATTTTGTACGAGGATTTTTCCTTCTCAGATCAGGACATTTCTAGATACAGACTATGTTTTTCATAAGATGAGCTTTTTCAATTAGGCATTTACTTTGCTACAGCATCTAAAGAAACACTATAATGGACTGTATCAGTTACAGATAGGTATGTATCAGTGGCAAACAGCGTCACTAAGTTCAAAATGTAGATCTACATAAGCAAACTACAAGGAGAAAAGTAGACTGTTGTACTGCGTGGATTCTATTTTTGCAAATCAGTCAGAAAAACAATTCATGCATCAAATTGAGACTGCACAGCATATGGAAAAATGATGCCACATATATTCATTATAGTGCTAGGATACATTAAAACCACTAGGTAAAATATGGTGAGTGGAAATTTCTCATGCTGTTCTTACAGGTAAGAGCTTGCAAGCAGCACCAGGAATGGTTCTGTGATGTCATAAAACACTTGGACTAAAACATTGGTACATCAAATACTTTTTTTTAATTCACAAATATTCTAAGAAAAGCCATCTGCTAAGAGAGGTAAGAATTCCAGTAATAATGTTCTCAGGAGAAAAAAAACGTCTGCAGGAATAGTAATTAGGTAAAATATTTGTATATATTATTGCATGTAAAGTATTCTGAAAGCGTAAATAATGGTTTTGGCAATCCATCTTCTCCTACTAGTTACCAAATCCAGAAGGGTTATTGTGTTGCCATTTTAGTTCATCCAGTGTTCTTGGCAGGCAGATTTAGGTGGATAGATCATGAATAATGAAAGCCTTGGCACTGTCATACCTAGAGTTACTGGTTTTGGTATGGAGTGTGTGCCTCTTATAAAGGCGCTGAGGTCACTTCTGTCCCTAAAGGGAAATCTGTCACTGTGGCCCCACAGCACAGACCTATAGCACCAGCTACTGCCACATACCAGGGAAATCACAGAACAGCACTGGAAGCCAAATAAAACTTACTTGTCACGGCAATGTTGATCTCCCCTGACCTTGGCGTTAGCTCTCCGTCCTGTGGAAGCTGTGACATCCCAGAGGTGCGCAGGGGCTCCAGGCTGAGAGAGCTGTCATTGGCAAAATCGCTGAGTGCTGATCGCCTGCTAGTTGGCTGGCCTCTGGTGAGCCTCTCCATGTCAAAGGCTACGTTATCTGTACATGGCACATTTGGCTAGAAAAAATGTGATTCCATGTTACAATGGTGACTACAAGTAGCCAACTTATAAATTGAGTAAAATCACACATACACGAGATATTCAGCTGCTACAGCTGTCCTCTGACCACACACGGGAGAGAAACACACAAATTCACATGTTCTATCCTAAGTTGTTCCTTCAGGCCACCTTAAAGAGGTGGAGGAAGAAGCATAAAAAAAAAAAAGGACTTAAAAAAAAAAAAAAAAAGGATTACAAACCCCTGAACACCCTTCTCCCTTTCTTCCCTATATTTATTTCTCCTGTTCAGGATCTCGGACATGGAAGGAAAAAGATCTCACAACAGTGCAACTTACCACAATTCCCAGTGCCTTCAAAATGTTCAGTTTACACATTGGACACGTACAGTGCTCACTAAGCCATGGATCCACACAGGCTTTATGGAAAACATGCCTAGAACAACAAACGAGACACATACAATTTGCAGACACTTTTGTTTTATACAATGAGAACTACTTTGACAAACATTTAGATAGTTTCTTTTTTAAAATTAAGTCAGGAGAACAAATTCTAGAATTACCAGTGTACTGTGCTGATTGCAGTAAGAACAGAACCAAAACCTCTTGCTTGTTGTTGCAACCCTTTACTAATACTTCAACCAGGAAGAAATAACTAAAAGGAAATTTTGTTTCTCCTTTCTTAGCTGACAGGAGTATGCACATGGGCAGAATTACCAGGGCAATGAAGGAGGAGCACAGATCCACCAGCAGTCCATTTTATTCAGAAGTCAGTGCAGCCAACTTAAACACACATTTATTTGATTTTGAAATGGTTTTGTAATTATGACATTTAAGTAAAAAGAAGGCTTTTCCTACATTCAGTATTTCTTGATATAAAGAAAAACATGTCCATCATCACATGATGGTCATAAAATCCCCCAGTCTTTCAAAGATGAAAAGGCAAACCGGGCTTCTACTTGCACAGGAGCAACGTCTGCAGGAGAACAGTCTGAACTGCCACCTACATCACAGACAAAATCTTAGTCACATACATGAATATAAATGCAACAGAGTTGGGACTGATATAAACCAATATAACAAGGACGGACTATGCAGAGACTGAAACAACATATCTAAATTAAAAGAATTAAAGGAAACATCATCTTGACTTTTCAAGAGGCAAAGAACTTTTCAGAGCATATCTATGGCAGAAATGGGTATCACTAGACCTTCTATACAATACAGCTTTAGCAAATACTCATAATAACCTAGTCTGAATAGCTGCCTACAAGAACCCAGATCCTTCATTTCCAGTGGCTCTGACTGCAGAGCATAAAGCCAAAAAGAGCAGGCACACCCAAACACAACAGCTGACCATGACAAAGATCAGCAATTACAAGGGCTGCTTAGCCAGCAAAGAGCTGTGCTCTGAAACCAGCAGGCAAAGGGGCAGTGGCAGAACAAGGAGTTCCTGACATCTGTTTGAGGCACCAGCACAGTCTCTAAGAGGTCACGCGTGTCCCCAAAGCAATGGAGTTCACTCTCCATCCCCTCCCTTCTCAGGTTATACTTGCTGCTCTGTGCCTCAATAAGCTCATCATGGGGTCCAGAGCTTCTCTTCTCCCTATCCCTTGGGATTTCAAAACCAGAGACCAAAGAAGGCATACTACCAGATAACATTAAAAAAAAAAAAAATCTATGGAAAACAACCTGAGAGAAAGGCCTCCTGAAATTGTTAACACTCATAGAAAACAACAGTATTTAATTATGTTTTGTCTATGGCCACTAAGACTGACAGAGGGCCTAAAGTGTATTGAACTAACTAGGACCCACTCAGCTACAACTGGTATATCCTACCTGTACCAACTAAAGATGCACAGACTGAGAGAGTATAATACAGTCAATAGAAGATGGACAGGAAGCAAAAGAACTTGTCTACATCCCAGATACTGCAGGAATAGAATTTCAGCTAGCTGCTTTGCTGGCCTGCGTCTTTTAGCAATACAGCAGCAATGAAAACCAGGATACGTACACTGCTTACTGTTCAAATAATTGCACAAAATACAAACTCACTTCTATTGTTATTAGGTCTTAATGCTTTCCCTTTATTACTCAGAAAACGACAGGAAACAATGTTTAGAAATCCTAAGTGATAGAAAATGGTTAGAAATCTTCTGAAACATTTAGAGATACTATTTTTCTATGTTTGGCAAATAATGGTTTTCCTTTTGTGTTTCCTTTTTAGTCTCCAAAGTCTGGGTTTTTTTTAAGTAGGACAAACGTGAAAATCTAATATTTTGAGAAACAGCAGACAAGAAGACTCCACAGAAGTAAGAAAACAGCTTTAATATATCGTTATCAGCTAATCAGTGCTGTAGAAGCACTCGGATCAAGTGAAGCAGGCGACTGATATGGATGCCAACATACATCTGCTAATATTATGAGGTATTCTAAAGTCATTAGCATTTTGATACAGTTCAGATGCACCAAAACAGCTCAACTATTTTTATGACCTCTTAATTCTTTTAGTTCCTAGACCTTCAAGGATGTTTATTAATATTTTTCAAAAATGTGCAGTTCTTTAAAGGTCATTTGTTGATTTAGATCAGCATGGCTCTGCCTACTACTTATGCAGTTTATCTACTCCTTAAAAAGCTTGCTGATATGATCACAGTGGCTCAGGTTCTGTCTGGATTTCTCCGCTTGCAAGGGTTAAAAAGCAGTTATACAGCAGTGAAGATATTAAACACATGAATTATTATAAAAACTCAATCTGACAAAGTAAGCACTTGGATTTTCTGCTATCACAAACCTTCTCCATATGCATATTTCTGTCACTTGTTTCCCAAGACCATAAATCTGAAAAGCTCCTAGCGAGTTGCTCAAAGTCACAGCAGCTGATGATGTTCCCTCAGGAGCCAAGCATCAAGGAGTCAAGTGTGACACAGCTTCTGCTGCTTCTCCGGCTGGTGAAAGCATGGCCGGCAACCAGGCTGGTAGCACTGAAGGAGCCTCCCATGCGGGCATAACTCCAAACAGGTGACCTGCAGGTATTTTTCCACTCTTGTCAGCATACCCGGGCCAGTTGCCCTCCAGCTTGTAATAAACACTGTAACACCAACACTGTTGTACAACACAGCTTCTTTGCAGCATTTCACAGAAAAAGTGAGTTAGAAATCTCTTTTGGTAGGGTAATGCCTCTGAATTGTTGTGCCACGCAAGGAGAAGGGTTTGACTGAGTTTACAAGTGCCATTTCCCAAGAGCTCACTACACTTCCCTGCTCTCAATGCAGCAACCCACCAAAGGCACCTGACCGATGTGCTGCTGCCAAGTAGCATCTTTGGCTACTGCTGGAGGCAGCTACTCCCCTTGCCCTGGGGTACAAACCTCTCAGCAGGGCTGGCAGGAAGCACACAGGTCCTACCTGCCCTGCTGCAGGCAGCCCAGTACAGCCAGCATAGTTGAGGAGGGATTTCTGACCTGCTGCTGGGGGGAGGAAGATGACATGTGCCCCCTCCAGCAGGCAATGCCATGGGAAAGCAGCCTCAGTGCTTTCAACAGCTATGCAGTATTGCTGGGGGAAAAGAGAGACTGTCCTTGCAAGCAGGAAGCACAGAAAATGGGGGCTGTGCAGAGGCACTGCAGTAAGCAGAAAGGATGGCACTGAGATATTGTGTTAATTTGCTAAAGGGGGGAGGGGGGAAGAAGCCCAAAAAAAAGCAGCAGCTCACTGCAGCAGCACAGAATGACAGATGAAAATCTAGCTTAGTTATTTCTGTCATTTTCCACTTTCTTGTCCAGTACAGGAATTAAGAATTTGGCTCCAAAACTTTTTTCTTTTTAGCATATTCCCTAGTCATTTGTACTCCTATGTTGTAAATTCCTTCCTTCCCTTCATCCGTTCCCTTCCCAGGCCATCTTTCTGCCCTTTCCAACATTATTCTCTCTGCTCTTCTCTAGCCTGTCACTTCACTCTCCCATTATCTCTCACTAGTCCTTCACACTACCCCCTCCTGATCGCTTTTCACCTAGTGGTCATTCATATCCCAGACACAGCAGTGTGCTGGCAGAGTTAAACTATCTGAAAAAGGAAAATTGTACGTGAGGTTTGTCTTTTGCTAGACTTCTTTTATTTGCTTACTCTACTTATGTTTAAATTATACACTGATATTCACAAAAGAGACACATTCCTCAGGCTTGTAAGCCTAAAACAGACAGGTGCCTTATCCATCTGTACACTAAAAGCTATAGGTATGTCCATAGGCTGCTGGTACCGAATGTATTTCTCTCTGCAGCACAAAATGAATGACACAGGTTCAACTGCATTGTTTGCAATCATTGTCACTTGATTTTTAAATTAGCCACAATTTCCCACCTGTCACAAATCTTTACATCACAAGTATGGTGTTTCACTAAAGGATTTTAGGTGCAGCTTGTTCAGCTGCTGGTATGTTTTGCCTGCTGTGTCTGCCCAGACCAGACTCCTCTCTGCTGAGGCACAGAGTAACAGACCATACTTAACTGCAGAGGACAGTTGGGGTACCAAAGGGAAATGATACTTTTAAATTGATGAAAGCAGCAAGGATGTCAGATGTCAATGATTCCTTCTGTCTAATGATTATAGCTTCCTCAACAGGCACAGTAAGAAAAACTTCCAGCCTCTAATTTGTTTCCTCTTGGTCAAGCCATTTTCTCCATAGTTTGCTTGCAATTTATTTTCTCGTCTAGCTTAAGAGACTCTCTTGCAGCTGTATTTTTTTTTTAACTACTGTCCTGGTTTGAGTGAGAACAGAACTAATTCTGTTCAGTGATTTTACTTTTCAGTTCAGTTCTTCTAACTAACT